>JAUPFT010000015.1:41942615-41985115 GCA_036936625.1 Parnassius smintheus behrii
TGTCTGCACCAGGTTCCCTTCAATGAGCGCAGGTACAGACCGGTATGCTTTTCGCACCAGCTTCTCCACTTCTAGAGCCCACTGCTGCAGGTTTTCGTTGATGCGCTGCACACGATCTTTAAGCTGCGCACGAAAGACGTGTTCCAGGTGAGTGTCGCCATATCTCGCCTCCAATGCCTCAAGGAGTTGCTCATAAGTCACTTCCTCACCGAGAGCTTCCAGAACTGTTAAGGCCTGGTCGCGCAGGCCTAGTGTGAGAGCAGTCATGGCCTGACTTTTATTCCAGCCGTTCGCTTTCATAACAGCCTCGAACTGGATTTTGTAGGCTGACCAGGAAGAAGTCCCGTCGAACGGTGGTACCTTGAACCCACGTAGCGAAGGTGCTGAAGCTACTACGAGAGCTGTAGTTCCATCCCCAAGTTTGAGTTCGTTCAGCGTTTTCTTCACGTCAGCCATCACGTTGTCAACCCGATTGTTCAAATGGTTGATTCGGGTTTCATGTTCTTCGATTCGGGTTTCAGCTTCCGACAGACGGTTGTCGTGTTGAGCAACCCTATCCTTCACCTGCCTTATCTCTTTTCCAAAGGTAGCGTGAAGGTCCTTCATGAGGAGCATCTGTTCTTCCGACCGACGAGCCTGTTCCGCCTGCTGACGGGCCTGTTCCTCCTGTCCGCTCTGCAGCTGCTCTTTCAACTGGCGTGTCTGTTCCGCCTGCTGGCGAGCCTGTTCCTCCTGTCGGCGAGCCTGTTCCTCCTGTCGGCGAGCCTGTTCCTCCTGTCGGCGAGCCTGTTCCTCCTGTCGGCGAGCCTGCTCCTGCAGCATCACCATCAGAGCACCTAAGTCAGGTGCCACAGACGTAGAAGCTGCTGACGGACCGGCTTCCGTAGCCGGCGGCTGGCCCTCAGACATCTGCGGCGTTGCACCACCAAATATCCTCTGGTCCGTCTCCTGCTGGCGTTGACTTCGGGTACGGACACCCTCCGTTTCCTCCTTAGGTAAAATCGGCATTATTTTATCCCACTTCTGACACCAATTGTTACGAGCTTGAGGTTCGTGACAATAAAAATTGCCGATAGAATTACCTAAATTAACACTTTAATTTACTTTACACAAATTAAAGTTAAAAACACTAATAATTAAACACACTAATTCACTTAATTCCGCTCCGAAGCTTCGCTTGTGTCGCCGAGTTCAACTCTGCCCCGATCGCATCTTGCAGCGCCTATTTATTTAAATTAGCAAAGAAACATCCCGAATATTCAGGTAAATGCGCGCAAAGGGACGAGTGTGCGAGTATAGACTTTCCAGAAACTTGGCGCTGTCGGTTGAGAGATTTGTGATGTCATTCTCTGCAAAGCTCCCCTCGCTCTCGTTCCTGACACTAGATGGCGCTAGTTGACTTATTCACACAACAATATCATTATGTTAAGAGTATTCACTGATGAAAAGTTACCTTGTTATTTTGTAGATTTGATTGCTTTTTGCATGAAAATACACTGCAATTCCACATTTTTTCGGAGCTCACTTGACTGGTACGATCACTTTCGTAATGGCACACGATTTTTTTTCTGCGCCCGAAGCAAATATGGGCAACCCTCCGGGGGAGGTAGGTGGGGAATGCTCATAGCATACCACGCAGCCGGCTGCGTGGTATGTGGAGACTTTTACCCACTAAACCCCACCTTTATGAACTGGCTTACTGATCTGACGAGAGATCACTAAGCCGTATACAGACGCGACCCTCCTTGGCAGAAAGGAGGGCGCAGGGCAGAAAACGCGGAGCAACAAGTTTTATATTCAAAGTACAGAGTTTAATACTCAAAGGCGTTGTATGAAAACTTTTTATATGGATTTGCTACGTTCTGAATCTCCAGTCAGATTTCCGAAACGGAATTCTGAATGTATGTGTCTGGCCTTACTCCAGTCACTCAGATAACTGAAATAGTGTAGTGTAGTAGTGTTTATATTATATTCTTTGAACAATGCACGAGACATTTTTCCACCTAGGTTTCCTTATGATCACAAACTAATAGGAGTATTAACGTACTTATGATCTTGTAGATACCACCATCATACCTATTTATGCTATGCTACCGAACCACTTTGTTACATTGTAAATCGATAGATGACTACAAAGTAAAAATAATCTATAAATTAATATTTAAGAAGAAATGCATGAATAGAAATAATTACATATTATTGTATTAGTATCTTTCCTTATTTCATCATGCTAATTGTAAATGCTCCTCTTAAAAGTCAATTCACAAAGAAGAGGGTTTATCTTGAAGTCCTTATTTCTCTCGTATCTTAGTATGTATAATAAAAATGGTAAAAGTTTATGGCGATTGAGAGGACACATAATGAAAAACGTAAGCATTGTTTGCGAAACTGCACCAAAATGGTCAAAGTTTTAACTTATCGCATCTCAAAATTTATTGGATTTGGATCGGGCGAAGTGCTGAATCGACTTTCGAATTCGGTCCGAGTTTTGTAGCTTAGTGTTTATTTGGATTCTGGTCGGATTAGTGCGTAAATTCTCTTAAGCAAGATTTAGGAGAATCATATCGTAAGTGGTAACATTGAACAACTATTGTCAGTGTCAGTATTTATGAGTACTATCACCATCACTTTATCAGTTGTGCCTTTAATTTTATGTTAAAATTTAATTTCTGATAAAGTTGGAACATACATAGAACTAGGTACATTGTTAAAAATATTAAAATATATATTTCATATATTATTTATAATAGCAATACTTGACGTACGGTTATTTTAGTACTCTATTTTGGGTCTTGAAAACGTTATTGTTGCATAAATTGTTATTATACGGTTTACTTCTGCAATTAAGCAAGAATATTTTATTTATTAACAAAAGTTACGACTATTTGTGAATTATGGAAGGCAGTAATGATTCTCTTTCTGGTAAGTAAAAATTTTTTGAATAGACACTGAAGAGCTATAGTTTCGAAACGACATTTCTTAAATGTTTTAGTTATAACTCCCGCAATGGGCAGTTCGCCTGCAGTCTTGCTAACTCCTGGTAGGACGAGAAATATTGCACAAGATATGGAGGCCCTTAGACTGTCAAGACAAGACAATCCTTATTTACAGGTAGGTACCTAAGTGCCTTACATAACTGTTACATTCTGTGATATTATTTAAAAAGATAATAATGAGCGCGTACATAATTTTTCAGCAAGTTATGGCCAGCAGGGAAAGTCTAATTGAAAGTCATGCAGAAGAATGTGGTTCTGATGACACTAATTTAATGTCACAGGTTAGTATTAATGTAAATATGTTAAAAATAAAGAAGCCCTATTCTTTGACTTCAGTTCAGCTAAAGGATTAATTATTTAAAAAGTCAATAGTTGATTGAATCTATTCATGCTTATGAATTTGTATCATGAATAAATCAATTTTGTAGGCATGTAGATCATTCTGTGGGTGGCATAAGACGACAGGTGGAAATGAAACAGAAGGTTAGCAGCGTGATCCTGATATCAACTTAAAATAATAAAAAGCTGTGGTTGTTAACCTGCCTGCCAAGCAATTCAGCTGTGGCAAATGTCACTAATATGAGGAAATTGTGAGAGAGGCCTATGTTCCTATTGGTTTCTGTGCTGAAGCAGTGAACTTTTGATAGTTTTTAGTAAATTAATTTATGTTTATATACTGACAATAGTTGTTCAATGTTAGTTACCACTTACCAGATGATTCTTCTAAATCTTGCCTAAGAGAATTTACGCACTAATCCGACCAGAATCCAAGTAAACACTAATCTACAAAACTCTGACCGAATTCGAAAGTCGATTCAGCACTTTTCCAATCTAAATCTGATAAGTTTGAGATTTAAAGCTTGACCATTTTGGTTCTGTTTCGCAAATAATGCTTACATTTTTCATTATGTGTCCTCTCAATCGCCATAAACTTTTACCGTTTTTATTATACATACTAAGATGCGAGAGAAATAAGGACCTAAACCCTCTTCTTTGTGAATTGACTTAAGAGGAGCATTTACAATTACCATGATGAAATAAGGAAAGATAGCAATAAAATTATATGTAATTATTTCTATTCATGCATTTCTTCTTAAATATTAATTTATATCTTTGTCCACCCCAGAATTAACTATGGCCTATCCTAGAATTTTGGGTTATCTACCTAAGGACTATCAAAAGTTTTGTTTGAATTAAATAATAAGGATATAAGTAACATAAAATATGTTTTTGATTATTTAAGTATTATATTAGTTAAAGGATTATTTTGAAAATCGATGGCCTAAATGTTGCTCAATGCTTAAAATAATTTTTTCTTGTCGTGCTTACATAGGGCTACAGACCTAAAGAATAACCGTAGATATGATCCAAATATCTTGGGGTTCAGTCTGCTGTAATATATTAGAATTCATAAATGAAACATTATTTATAGTAGATGGTTATAAATCAATGTTGTATATTATATTGAGTGAATTCGGGAGCAAATTATCACACCCAGATTTTCTTTAAAAATCTGGATCCTTTCTTGACTGGTTTTTTTAATGTTTTAAAATATATTTCAGGAATTTGGAAGTGCAGCCCTGAACTTTGTGGAAGATGACCCATTAACACTGAAAGAGGTGCATGAGCATATGATTAGATCTCCACCACCTGCAAGTTGCTGGCCGCATGGTAAATACCATTTACACATCTAATTTTTACATTATGGATTACTCAGGTCTAGGCAACCACATTATCCGGGTTAGGGTATAAGATGCAATAAAAGTGCTAGCAGTGTTATGACTGTGTATTTTCCCTGTAAGAATATCCACTCCATATCATACAATGGGTGTCGTAAGAGGTGACACAAAGAGAAAACCAGGAGATGCACAGCAGCGGTTTTCTAACATCAACTGAAAAAACTGTTCTACCTGCCTGCCAAGCGTGGCAACTATGGCAAAATAGTTCAACAGTAGACATGTGTCTATCATTCATTTCTTGTGACCTAATAATTCTAGTACATTTCGTCACGCGTACTGGTACATTCGGATCGATCATTCAAATGGATGCTAATACACTAAAAAACAATTCATTCGGGATTCAGTCGGTTTCCGACTAATTCACAATTGCCACCAATCACCAGTAAAAAGGTTCCGTCAATTTTTGTGATTGGTTGTACCGGAACATTCAAAAACAGATGAATCAATCATCAATACTTTTAAGTGTACCAGCTCAAACAAACGAATCATTCATGATTGACACATGACTCATGGTGGACTTTTGACAGGCTGTAATGGCAATGGTAAGTTCCTATGATTTTAAAAATTCCTGTGAATTGTGCAACAATTCTTATTATAGTATTCGATATTGACATTATAATATTAATTCTATACCTCCTCATAAGTAAGTTATATTTTTATGTTTTGAGATGTACTGTTTATCAATAACAAGCTAACAATTTCTCATTATCTTCTGTAAATCATATTATTGTAGACAATTGCGGAAGGTAGGCATGCTATGAAATGTATGATTGAATGGATATTTATTAATGAAATACCATTACTTACTAAAAAAAGTTGTAAACATAGAATTTTAATTATTTACATAAAGAAATTTCATTTTTGTTTTTTAGATCAAGCAAGAGAGACTAGTTTTATGGCCAAACATTTAAACGCTATTCAATTTTAAGATGTTGTTAAGTCTCATTGTGTCACAATCGCTTGACATAGGAAAGATAGAGACCCCAAATTTCAGAAATGTAATCACTGAGTAGGACATGACTTGAAAGTGGTCTAGAGACATTGTGATATCACTGCAAGGATGCTGAAGTCAGCAAGTAGTAACTCCGGGACATGCTACCAATAAAGCCCGCACAGAACAAGTATATGTATGGCCTACAAGCAATTGTTTTGGGTCTGGATGTTTGTCCTTGTGAAATTTATGTGTGACAACTCACAATACAGGAGGAAATAATAGTGTGGTATATTTTTTTATTAAATAAATGTTGCTTACATTTATTTAAAAAAAAGCAAAGTGGGATAATGGCCCCCTGTCTCGTTCTTTTAGTTGCTTTTATGGATTCAGCATAAGACTTAATGGGATAATCAAATTGAGTAGAATTGGAATATTTGGGCCTTAGTCATATAATTATTTTAACTAACCTATTAAAAAGATTGGCTGTAATTTTTTTGTATAACACTTACTTACATAGGTAAATATTTAAAGAATTATTATTATACTTAAGTTAAATAATTATTATATTATTTGATTAATTATTATACTCAGCAATTAATCGCCTTGAATAATGTATTAACAATTTATTTAATGCTTTACTATCGGATGAAGAATCGCTGTCGAACCGCGCATCGAGTGCTTTCGACTTCGCTGATAGCCCTGTCTCGTACAGTGCTGGCTCAGTCAATACTCAGGAGAAGGTTACTAATATTACTGCTTTTTGTGCCGTTTATTTAACATACCCTAATATATAATGTATACCCTGCTTACTTAGCATTTAAATTTGTTAAATTATCAATTAAATTTGTCAAATCAATTTACCAATTACAATCAATTATCAATTACAGCCTATAAAAGTCCACTGCTGAGTATAGGCCACTCCCAAAGATTTCTTCATAGGAATTAAAGCCATAGTTGCATGCTTAGCTGAAAGAATGTTAACCGCAGTTTCTAATAGTTTTTAGTTGTTATCAGAGACGCTGCTGCCGGCTTCCTGTTTCAGTTTTCCTCTGTCAATTCGAACAACATCTATGGTAATGAATGAATTAGTAAACTGAACCAACATCTAAATATGTTTAATAAATAATAGCGTAAAGTAGCCTAATCCTGCTCACTGTTATGTAAGTTGCAAAATGTATAGTTTGTATCTTTGAAAATGTAACCTCACTACCTAAATCTATCTAAAATAGATAAAAAGCTTTAGTAACTTGCCATTGTTCTACGAAAAATATTGTATTTTTTTATTTATTTAAAATGAATTGAGATTAAGGTGATCCATTGCATTTATTTTTTAAATTATCAATCAATTAAAATTTATATGGAACGTAAAATGAACTCATAACATGTAGTGTAGCAGCGTCTTTCTAATAACTACTCAAAATAATAAAAAAACTATGGTTGCCAACCTGCATGTCAAGCCAGACTCAGGCAAATATCCCCCCTAGCAGACAATCTATGGGGGAGGCATATGTTCAGCAGTGGATTTTTGATAGAATATATGAACTTAGGCAAAATAAAATTTAATGTAAATTATTTTTACTGTTGTAGTTATATTTCTATGAATATTAAGGTATATCTTAAAAAATTCTTTATACTGTAATTAATAAAGCCATTGCTACACAGGAAATATTGGCTCGATCTCCGAGACGCGGTACAAATCGACCCCGTTCTTCCCGCTCTGCTTCTCCGCGGTCACATGACCTAACATTGTGTGGTCGGCCATTATCCTTGCCAGGTAAGTTAAAATGACAAAGACATTCTTAAAATACAGATGTAATATACAAGGTTAAATTTCAAACAGTAGCCAGATTTTAAACTTAAATACAAATAAGGTGGGTGTACCATAGAAAGCCACTGTAACATATAAACAGTTATCATTCGTTTATTTACTGAATAAATGAAAGTAACAAATATTTAAGTAATACTTTGTTTTATTACGTTACATATAAACCACTTTTTTAAATTGCAAATTTAATCAATATTGATTGAACTTAAGTTTCATTGAACTCATCCAAATAGCCTTGCTAGGAACAAGGCTCCTTAGAACATTATAATAAATCAGTCATTTAACACTAAAGTTTAATAAATAGCGATTAATTCTACAATAAAAAGGAGTGGTTTATATGTTACTTAATAAAATAAAGTATTACTTAAATTTTTGTTAGTTTGATTTATCCAGTAAATAAACGAAAAATAACTGTTTGTTAGAGTGGCTTTCCATGGTACACCCACCTTACTTTAACGTCGTCGATTCCCGAAATCAATGTAGCGAGGGACCGTACTGCCAAAATAGTAGCGCGAGCGATCCGCCGCCGCGCAATAAAAGGAATTTGTCATCACATGGCAAAAACTACGACATTTTAATAATTGGCCTTCGAAGGAGCTTGGCCAATCCATGGTCCACACACCTTATATTGCCAAATGATATAATTATACCAAATTGAATGTGATTTATGGACAACAAAGTTATTGCCTATCGATTGACCGTTACAAATGTGTGCGTGCGCAGTAAAACGAGTTAATATAATGTATTACCACGTATTTTGAATATAAAAGATAAATAGAACAGAATATTTGATATTTTTTCTTAATTAATTTTTCTTTACCATTTGCCTACATTACTTATTCGGAACCTGCTCTACAAATTTGGCCGGTTATTGCAAAAAAACCTTGTATATGCTTGTTTCTGACACTTTTTTTTCCAACACTATAGAAATGAAAGCAATGTAACAACATTGGAGACAGAGAGATGAGAACATGTCAATCTAAGATGGACAATATTAGTACCTGGCTGGAAAGGCGTCGAAAGCAAACTTTTCTTTAGTTATATTTATAAACGAGTCTTTACGACGAGTCAAATATAGTTCTTAAATAAAAGTATTAAGCCTTCAATCACAGCACTTAATACCATTAAAACTTATATATAAAGACTACTTTTCTATGAAGAAGTTTGGCATTATAAAATCTATACAAAATTCTCTATCCTGTGGTCTAAACAAAAGTAAGGATTTACTTCATTACAAAATATTTTATTGTATTTTGATAAAAAAAAAAACATACCAAGCGGATGTCGGCAGCGTGAAAATCACAATTATTTCTATATATCACTCGAAATTATTTACGTAAAAAGATAAATTATATTCACACAAAAACTTTTATAACAATTTTATAATAAAATACTATAGTAAAACCCTAATAAAACACTTGAAAAATCCAAAAATTATTACAACAACATCCAAATGAAATTGGCGTACGTAATGAACGTAGAATATAAATTAATATCCAGAGACTAACTGTTTTTTTATTCAATTAGAGGATAGAAAATTTCATATTGATTCTATAATGCCAAACTTCTTCATAGAAAAGTAGTCTTTAAACATAAGTATTTATAGGTTAAAGTACTGTGGGTGGGTGCGGTCAAATTAGACCTCTTGAAATTTTGACGGAATATCGAAGCAGTCAAATTTGGACGCTTGGCATTTGAGATGTTAAATATTTTTCTCGGTTGCTTTTACTCCATCTTTCGTATATCGAGAGTTATCAATACACTTTTTAATTCATTTGTTTAGGGGAAAGCCACCTTAGGAACGCACTAAACAAAAAGCAAGGCGGCCAACAATCCGAGCGATTCTCTATCCTCCAGCATCCACGCCCTCTAAGACGGCCGCACACCAGTCGCCGGGACGAAGACAGCATCCATCTGGTGCAGGATTGCGACAAATAAGGCTTGTGATCAGTTACGGTGACATTAAAGTGTTTATTGTGTGGCATTGATTGTCATGTATTAAGATTTATAGACATCCAGTCTTTAAATCTTCCTAAATATGAGATAAATCGTTCTGAGGTAGGTGAGTTCTAAAATGGTATGATTTAAAGGAGAGAGTGCGTGTTCATAGTTTAGAGTTACTGTAGTTAAATAGCGTATGTGAGGGTAATATGGTCACTTTTTTATTACTAAAAAACTGCGGCCTTGTTTGCATATAAGGGTCTGTGATACGATAACTTTTCATCAGTCAATTAAATAATAAAAGGTCAAAAGGGCGCTGCTTTATCGACGCCATTATGACAGTTGACATTATAGTAAACGTGGCCATTAAATGTTTTTTTTGTTGTTGATTTTTCTAAGTGTTGTCAAAGCTTGTTTGCAATTTTTTTTATATATTATTAGTTTTAGTGCACAACTTTGTGTTTTTGTGTCTGTCCTTATCGTAGTTATGGTTTTATAGGGCGGCAAAGCTATTACCCTTATATATTACCCTCACGTATCTTATTATAAAATTTCACACAGTCCACACTCCGCAGTTAATTAACGCACTTTGAGAAAGTAGTTTGTTCAGAATCGTTTACTGAATCGATTCCTATAATTTTTAATATAGGTAATTTTTTATCCCAATTATAATTAAAACTACGTAAATCACAGTCACACTAAATCTGTACAGTCAAAACAAACAGAAATGGACCGTAACTTAAGGCAATAAGACTTTTAAGAGTGCAGTTTTATTTGTATTATTACTAATTCTGTCATTCATTAAAAATAAAGAAGAATGAACTTTATTTCAAGCACGTTAAAGTCTTTGCGTTCGTGGGTTTGTACTGTGACCACAACATTCTTCCGGAATTAGTATAACTAATTTGATAAATAATCAGTGCATAAAATTGTTTCACTAAAAATTCAGTGTATGTATTATGATTATAACATAATATACTAATTGGGGTATCTGAGAGTGTGCGTTATTTATGTTACATATCGTGTATATATATATATATATATATATATATATATATATATATATATATATATATATATATATATATATATATTTGAATTGATTTTGAATGATCTTAAACTATATAGATGAAAAAAACTAATATCGATTTACGTTATACGTGAAAGTGGATTATGAAAATAATTAGTGATACTGACAAGGCATAATAAGGTTAAGTGAGATTCGTTGTTAATTTGAGATTTTGTTTCAGTGATTTAAATACATTAGAAAAATTCACACATTTTGAAATTCGATATAAATATCTAAATTATTAATAGGATGTATCCTAAAAAGTACTAAAATTGTCTCAAATACAGTGGCCCTAAATATATGATTTATTATCAAATACATGCGAAAGTCGTAGTTATTTTAATAACAATATTAAGGCCAGGATTCTTAACATTAAAAGGCTTTTAGCGTCCTTTTCTTCTCTTTTTATATTATATTTGTCCACCATGAAATAAGTTTGCGACATTTAGTGGATTAAAAATTACCTACTTTACTTGAAAAGTTTTTGCTGCTTACTGGGAAATAAAGATCTAGTAAGTTTAACGAAAAAAATTCAATAAAATGCCTTTCATATTAATCATCATTAGTTTAAAAAAAACGAGAACTCGAACGTCAAAGTGTTTTTCCGGTGAATTATTATAATTTTTTTCTTGATTAATAGAAAGTATCTATAAAATCAATTAGAATAAGAATTTCATTGAGTATTTCACGCATGCATAATATTTTTCCGAGCATATACCTACTATCTTAAATAGTTTCAATTCTCGCTTGGCACAAACGTGTCTAAAATACGATATTTTGACCAACCTGGCCATAGGTGGTAATATAAAGTTACTGCCATCAAAGTAAGTTCATACTTTGTTAGCGGAATAAATAAGTACCATAAAGAGAAGAGAAGCACATTTGCGTAAGCATTACCTCTTCATTATATTGGACTTGTGTGCTCAACATCCTAGTCTCTAGTTGTTAAAAAATCTTTATAAATATGTCTTTAAATATAACGATTCCGCATGATATTTATCTAAATTTATGTAACGTTTATATTACTTACTTAATATTTTTTTAACTTTGACTATTACAAGTTATGGTAGTTTTTACAAATTAATGTGTTGGCAACACAGATTGTTTACCGTCAAACTATTTCTTTATAATGTGAATTAGTTTGTTATTGTATATTTTGTAAATGTCATATAAGGTGATGCCAGTAAATTATAGTTAAGTTTATGCATTGTAAATATTGTTAAAATGCTCACAACAGTAGTATTACTCATTGCAATGGCAAATAGTAAAAGACTTTTAACGGAATATTAGAATAAATTTAGTCATAGTTAAATTATTATTGTACCTTAATTAGTGTTACCAGTTGCTTTATTAGGTTGTTTCAATGAAACATATTAATATACCTAAGCCCACTGCTACAGTAGTTGTTATATTTAGTAATACATTCATAAAACGTCATAAAACGCTGGACGTAATGATGTTTTATTGATGAAAAAAAAGAATAAATGTTAATATGCAAATTTACCTTGCGCATTTATTCTGTTTTTTTTTTAATTTTAACTAAATTTTATGATAGTATAAATTGTTATAATTGGCATTTAAAAAATTGAGAACGTTTGTTGATTTTAAATTATATAAATAAAAAAAATCAGTAATCTATAAATAAATTTATATATTTTCATTATTATTTCTTACTTATTACTATTTCGTTACTAAAATATTTTTTATAGAACTAACTAAAATATGATTTATTATAAAATTAAATTAATTAGGGAGTAAATAACTATAATGGTACTTAAGTTTGATTTCAAAACAAGACTTCACCGTAGTTCTAGAACACTTAGTAACCAACCTATTATATCGAGGAAGTTAATTTCTTGGGAAAATGTAAAAGTTAATGTTTCTTACTGTACTATTAGTTGTATTTTTTATTGATTGGATTAAAACAAACCAAACTACAGATATTCATAAAAGTAGAAAAATTATAAAAGAATTAAAAATGTACAATAAATTAAAGAGAAAACCACTCAGGCATGGTTTTGTGTATTAATGTAATACTCTAGAAACTGATAAACTTTTATTTAAATTTAATTTCTTAATAAAAGACTTAAAGGATATGGTGTAGTAAAAAACTTCACCTCAGTGTCAGCTAGCGACATCTGCGGAGCGTAATGTAACTAGCCCTCATTGACAAGTTATAAATATTACTCGATTCAAACTTGAAGGCGGTTGTTAAATTCTCCGTGAGTGCTACTTCGCGCAGTATTGCTCTAAAGAACGGGGGAGAATTTTTTATAAAAGTAAATCCAATCAAGTTTGCATGTTTTAATATAATTAATAGGTAATTATATTCTGTAAAATCTATATATTTTTTAAATTATAATAGCAAGTCAATGATAACTTGAATTTTACAATTATTACCTGTGTCTGTGTCCTAAATGTTTCCTATTCTTTATATAACTACTACTTATAGCTGTTTATGTTCCTAGCTCGAATATATTTAATTTTAAAATAACGAAACAAAAGTAGGGAAAAATAACTACGTATTTGTATACGTAGTTATTTTTCCTTAAACCTATGAGCAGAAGCGCGTGAACTTGCGCCTAATTTAAAATCCGCCGTTAAGTTTAGATTGCACTCCACTAATTGCGAATAATAATGTACTTAAGGCCGAATTTCGATCACGGCCAGCCTCGACTAAGACTAGCCATCAGCACAGCGCAGGCTTATAGTGCTCGAGTGTGTGCGCAAGCATAGGCGCACTCTCTTTTTCCTCACTCTCATAGTGCGATGACACAGAAGTAAGGGCTTTGTGCTTTCCGAGTGAAGCACCGCCAAATTCCTGACTCCGGGTTGGCACTGAAAATTTCATGACATAAAAAAACTATTAACTGATTTTTGATCTGGAGTTCGACCCCGAGGCCACTTGATCATCAGTCGAATTTACTATCGAGTCAGTCAGGAATATGCTAATATTCCTGACTGACTCGATATAATAAAAAACGAGATCTTAGAACCGAGTCTTTGGATCACTGCAATGACGGAGGAGTGATGTAATTGAAAAATATAATAATTAAGTTCAAGGACGATGAAAACTAGAAAATTCAATGCTGCTTGTACATATAAGTCGTAGTGCTGTGCACACAATATTTCTTTTAACTGAAGAATAAGTTACCAAGAGAAATTTACACCTTTATGCTTTTATTTGAGACATAATGTAAGGGTCGCTGATGGTTTATTATGTTTTTATAGTGTTTTCTATAGCTCTAAGTCAATTTATATATTTTTCTTTTGCCTTTGATGTTAATAATATATTTATTTTATCGTAATGTTCTGCTGAAAACAGCTTCAGTTCCTCGGAACAGCTACAATTTGCAAATAATATTAAACTAACGTATACATACATTATCTTCAGTAGTAAAACATATTATGTAATTTCAGATATACTTAGTATATCTCACTTGTATATTATATAAGTCATTATTTTAAGGTGCTCTTGTGGACGAGCTTAATTTGAAATTATGTTTGTATGTTATTCTCAGACGATATTACTTGGTATTTCTATTAAATATTCTAAGAAATTTTTAGGTAAAATTGTGTCGTGATTTCTTTTTGGAATTTTGGCGAGACTTGACCGCGAGGTTTTTGTTTATTTGTGACATTTATTTACTTGAAATAAATAATCAAGGACAAGCAATTAAAATAATATTTTGATTTTGTTGTTTTTGGTACCTGAATGTGACCAAAGAGTAAAGTGTTTTTGTTGGTTGTTATGCGAGATTAGTGTGGTTGATTTTAAAATAATTTTTTGTTGTTATCTACTTTTAAAGGTGTTATCTTTAACCTTTATTACATGTAGTATTATTTGCTCTGTCGTTTTTAATTCCTATTACCCATTTTACATGAAGGCGTTCTGGTAAAATCGCTGGTCGATCACCAGATTGTATCTTATTACAGATATTAAGGTAATAAAGAGATATTTGGTCATGGTACACTTGTTTTATTCCGCGATCCTTGATTGCTGTAATTTGCTTGAATGAAGCCATCATTTTAATGATTCATTTATTCATGGCTTTACCGCCTGTCAACAATCTACTGCTGAACTTCCATTGATCCTCCTCTTCCATTGATTGCCTCGTAGGGGAAAATTAGCCGTCGTTGCCACGCTTGCCATGCGGCTTTGAGTAAACTAATTGTTTGCTATAAAACACCTTGCTTAGAATAACTAAAAGTCCACTGCTAGGTTTCATAAGTAAGCGTTCACGCTTGCCAAGCGGGTTGATGATTGGAGGGTATTTTTATTCAATTAACTTTTTATTTCATTTATTTTGCGAATGCAGTCATTACAAAGTTACGGTCTACTCACGCAGAGATGTGACGCGACGCGCACTTTTTAAGATAGTAGTACAAAATATAATTTTATTTACTACACCAAAGGATACACAGTTTATTGAAATAATTCCAAAATGCCTCGAGGCGTTGCGCTACTCTGCGCTGCGCCTCAAGATGCCTCGCGGCCAGGGCCCGATCTAAGGGGGGGGGTAAGCCGAGCATTTGCCCAGAGCGGCAAAAAATGAGGGCAAAATTGACTTACTCCAACCTAGCAATTAGTCATCCACTGCCCAAGTTGGCAGGTTGAGAATTTTATGTGCCACCTTCCACACTACTTCAGGTTGGGTAGTGGAAATATTTAAGTATTTTATTTAACTGAATTATTTTAGATCGATAGAAAAAAAGAAGAAGTAGGGATCCGCAAAATGTACCGACACTTTTTTTATAGGATAGGGTGACAAACGAGCACACAGTCCACCTGATGGTAAGTGGTTGCTGTGGCCCATAGACATCTACATCTATCCTCGATTATGAATCAAAATGCAGATGTGTTGTCACCCGTGAGGACTAAGATGGAATGCCTCGTTTCCAGTAAAAAGGGTCTCCGGTTCTCTACACTCACCATACGAAATACATCAGCATTAAGCTACTATTTCACGCTGGTATTCTGTGAGAGTGTGGTCCTTCCCCGGTCGAGCCGACCCATTCGTGCTACAACTATACTACTAATATAACTGCAGCATGGCTCTACCACATGTAGTATCGATGCTTTCATTTCGATACTAAGTATATATCGATACGATACTTTTGTTCCTATATTTTTGAGGTACCGATACTTTGAATAAAACTAAATTTAAGAAACCATTATCGATACTTTTATAAGTACTCGATACTTTTAACAAAATTTGAGTCACATTATTAGATTTGGGTCGTAAGCTCGTAGGTGTAGGGGTTTAGGGGTTATTCTTCTATAGACAATAGCTTATGTTTCGATCGTGTGTTACCAATTTCTCACTTGTACAATGCGACATCTTAGGGGAATCCCTTAAATATCATATATAATCAAAAGATTGTACTATTTTGCCATTACTTATTTAGAAGACTCCTAGTAAAAATGTTCTGCTCTAGAGACAAATTTTCGTCATATTCGTGAATAATGTAGCGGTTAATAAGTGATACAGAATTAAAATATTTTATCTATTTATGTGAAATATATGCTAAATCTACAAGTTTGTTCTATTCTTAAATTTAAAAGTGACGTGACTTTTAGTCGGGCAGATTAATCAAATAAATATTGAAGCGCGCGTGTGAATTTACTACGTAACTATCTATCTGTTTTATAAAGTAAATTGTAGTTCGTAATATTGCATCCACCTTGCTAAAAAGTGTATTTACTTTTTGTTCCTTAAGGTAAATAGTAAAATAGTTTTAGTGCCGATTTCACCATCTCCGGTTAGCTCGGTTAGCAAAATTTTCAGTTTTTTGACAGTTGTATGAGTTTGACAGTTCTTATTTGACAAATAGCCTATTTGGGACTTTAATAATAGGTGGTGATACCGGCCCTTTATTTTAATATTGACCGCAAAGTATGTTAAAAAGGTTTTAAGTGGGATATTAATTGTGTGAAAATTAATATTGCTCCTCTTTCGGCTAGTTAATTCTCATATTTGACTGCTCACTAGCAGGCACTCACGGCTTCGGTTACGCGCCCGCCATAATTATTATTTTCGTGGGAATAAGTAACTTTTATGAGGTAAAAAGTAGCCTATGTTAATGTCCTTTTCCAAACTGCAATTAATCATATCAAAATTTATCCAGATTGTTCGTTGGTTTAATCGAAAAAACGTAGCAGTCAGAGAAACAGTTTTCAGTTTTTAACATTAGCAACGTCCTTACATATAACCATTCAAGAACATCAGAGATTGTAATAAATGAAAGTTTTTTAGGATTTATACCAATCGAGAAATCTACAGGTCTGGCAGAAGAGAAATCAACAGAAATTATCGTAGAACAATTATCAGCACTTGGATTGTCTTTAGAAAACGTAAGAGGGCAAGAGTACGATATTGGATCTAATATAAAAGGTATTCATAGTGGCGTCCAAACCAGGATTAAAAACATCAATCCACGGGCATTTTACGTTCCTTGCATTAGTCATTATTTAAACTTAGTGGCAAACGACATGGCAAAGTCCTCACTGGAAGCTACAATTTTTTTAATACTGTGCAAAAATATAAAAACACTTAATGACACGAGATTGGAAAGTCGAATCGAAGCAATAAAACCACTAAGACATCAAATAGGACAAGTTTACGATGCATTGTTTAGTGTTTACCAAAACACAGATATGGATACCTCCACACGAGACGAAGCTTCGAGTTAGTTGAACCAAATTAAACAGTTAAAATTTTTATGTTCGTAATTTGGTACGAAACTTTGAATCGCATAAATCCTGTTAGTATATTAATGTAAAAAATAATCGATTAGCTATCGATATAAAAATTAATACCGAAAAATATATTTCTTTATAAACTACAATGATTTTAAAATTAAGTTAAAGTTTAATACAAATTATGACATAATAATTACAGCTATTACTGTTCCCGTGACTTCGCTCGCGTGGTGTTTATTACGATTGGATTTTATGGGTTTGGGATCAAAGACATTTATTCTCATAAGAATTTACAAAAAATGATTTTATGGGTTTCAATTTTTTTTGCGCGGAATCCTAATTCATTTTATAAAACAAAAGTAGCCTGTGTTACTCCTTATAACATCAGCTATCTGCTAGTGCTGCTAGTGTCAACTATAAGCTGGAACAAACACACAGACAGGCAATTTTTAAAGATTGTGTTTGTCTTTTGTTATAAATACAGTATAAACTTTCATATGCATTTAGTAAAAGGCTGGTATTTTGAAATTACAAACAGACACTTCAATGTATAGCTATGTATTAATTTGAAAATAAAAATTATCTTATATTTCATGTTAATTGCAACATTTATATTGACAACATTCAGTACGGCGTTGACTGCACCAGTAGCTTTTCAAGGTACGCGTACTAGCGCCTTTCTATTTTATGTTTTACATAAAATATAATCAGAATTTGTTGAACGATTAGTAACGACTCTAATGAATATTTACGTGATTTTTATATATTCGATTCATCTCAAAACCGATTCTTGAGTCTGTGGTTGTTCGTTATGGCATGGCATAGCTTAGCGTGCCACATCACTCTCGTAAGTGGGCGGTACCCATCCATGAAGTACAACAATATCTGTATGACAGTTTACGAGTATCTAAAAAAATACGAAACTTCATAGGCGTAAGCTGTCATGCGCACCATGATACAACGCAAAGACTATAGTAGTTTCAGTGAAATTCTTTAAAAACATACATTGTATACTTATTAACATAAAAACACTCATCAACTTTCGTATAGGTACTTCTTCAGAAGGCCCAATAGACTGATGACGTGAATATTATGGGTAGGTATAATCTGTACAATATCACGTATTTTATGTAGGTACTTGTATACTTAACATCCCCCAACATAACTAACTCATAACTTATATGGTTTTGTGTATGTAAAGGGCGATGAAAATTATCTTTACCCGGAGCGGCTAAATAGCTAGATCGAGCCATGCTCGCGGCGTAGTGCAGCGCATCACGACGCAGCGGTACTTCGTCGGTAGATACAGCGTGCAAGTGCGGTGCGCTGCCAGCGACTTCACGAAGCGCCTCGCGACGACACGGTGGCACGATGCGTGGTGCGAAACCACTGGCCTCTTCAAGCGTCGTCGCGTCGCGTCTCGGTGTGAACTAACCCTAATAACTATACTTAAACAAAGAAAATAAAGTCACACTTAACAATCTCAACATATCAGACAGTGCAGAAACTCACAGAACAATCAAACTTATTAAAATGCTACAACAGGCGATATTATTCTAATATTTAATTCTCTATCACCACAATTTTACTTTTAAAATAATTTGAAATAAAAAATCTGTAGCCGATAAAAAATATAATTCCAATATATATATATACTCGTATATATATTGTTACGTGAATAAGTCAACTAGCGCCACCTAGTGTCAGGAACGAGAGCGAGGGGAGCTTTGCAGAGAATGACATCACAAATCTCTCAACTGACAGCGCCATCCGAACAACTAAGTATATATATATATATATATATATATATATATATATATATATATATATATATATATATTTATATATAATTCTAATTTAAATATATGTTTATCGGTTAAAAGAACTAGAACTCGAAAGTCAATGTTTTTCACGATAATTAAATTTATCTCGTTCAAGTATCAGTATTTAATGATTGCGCATATTTTTCCTGAGTATAAACTGCCATTTCAAGAAGTATGAATTTTCGCGTGTCAAAAACGTGTCTACTACACGATATTTTGTCCACCTGTACTCGTATTTAAACTTCGGTGTGCAGTCCTTGCGGAAATGAGGAGGAAAGAACATGTTAATTATTGTAATTGAAAAATTCATAATGCTAACTTGCGTTACATATTTAGGCTTACCTAGTCCATAGACTCGGTCTATATGATAAATTCTAGAGATTTCCTTAATACGAAGATAGGAAAGATAGAAAAAATAGGGAAAAGAATTTGAGATCTTAGAATATTGCTACGAGCTTAGGGTTCGTGACAGTAAAAATTGCCGATAGAATTACCAAAATTAACACTTTAATTCACTTTACACTAATTAAACTTATAACACTAATAATTAATCACACTGATTCACTTTATTTCGCTCCGAAGCTTCGCTTGTCTCACCAAATTCAATACTTCCCCGATCGCATCTTGCAGCGCCTAGAAATACAAATTAGCACCGAAACATCCAGAATATTCAAGTAAACACGCGCAAGGGGTCGAGAGTTCGAGTGTCAGCTTCTAGAAGCTTAATTCTTCGTTTCGAGTCGGTTGAAAGATTAGTGATGTCATTTTCTGAACAGCTCCCCTCGCTGTCGTCCTGACACTAGATGGCGCTAGTGTCGGGTACATGACGTCGACTTATTCGCGCAACACTGCCCCCTCCTAAGACATGCTCGTCCCGAACATTATCGGCCCCATAATAACGCGCCAAGCGATCCATATGGACGATCCTAGGAGTCCCTCTTGCACCTTTCTGTATCCGGTAGGTTACATCGTTGATCCTGGTTACAATCCGGTACGGGCCGTCACATTTAGCTTGAAGCTTAGGAGATTTCCCTTTGCTGCGGACTGGATTGTGCAACCACACTAGTGAACCTTCGTCGAACCCTTTATTGTTCATTTTGCGGTCGTACCGGGTTTTCATCTTCTCAGATATTTGCTGGCCCGATTGTCTGACGTGCTCAAAAATGTCATTCATTTTCTTCCGCAAGTCATTTGCATAATCGGTTATACTGCGTGGGGCATCAGGTGGTATCCCGGTGATCAGGTCTGCAGGCAGCCGTAATTCTCTTCCAAAGTTTGCGAAAGCTGGTGTCACTGCTGTACTTTCGTGGTAGGCTTACTCTTGAAAACAATTCCGATCGATCGGGATTGGAATTATGACGTTTGGTACTCTTGAAAGCGACTCTAGCGCTAAATTAGTTTAGTATTGCGTGGTGATGGTGTGAACTAATTAGGATTGGAATTGAAATTGTCCGAGCGAAATCGGTACTCCCGACGCACTTTTGACAGTTAGTTGACAGCAGCGTATTGTGTTTGATATTGTGTTGGAATTGGTATTAAGGCAATAGCAAAACAGTAACGTTTTAGGAATTGTGTTCATATTAATCTTTTTTTTCCGGCAATTATCTTATTATTTTCGATAAAATAATGACATGTTTAACTCTTGTGTCTATTATTCTACGCCGTAATAGTGCATTGCAATTAAAAAAATGACGAAATGAGCTTCAAATTATGCGTTTTAAGCACTTAAGTTTTTTTCTATGAGTGATGATGATTATGGAGCTAATAATTGTATTATTAAGGACTTTAGTGAGAAATTAGTGCATGAATAAAAACCTAAATATGACCCTCCGTAGAGAATATATTTTACATCATATTGTTACAGCCTTTATTTTTAATTCCTTTTAAAGTGGTTGTTTTGTAGAAGAAATATGTTCAATAGTTAGGCGGCGCAAAGGTTTAAAGAGGATTGTTTAGATATCTCAAGTATGATCTAAAGCATCCCACTGCTGGGCAGAGGTCTCTTATCATGTCTGAGAGGTTTATTGGCGGGTTTCACACGTAAAGGAAACATAAATATAATAAATGTATAATTTTAAAAGAATTAAAAATAAAATTATATAGCTAACGTAATTTTAATAACACATAACACAACATAAACACTCATGCCTGTCACTCGAGGGGTGGGCAAAGACTACAGACTTCCATTTGGCACAATCCTGACACCCCTCTCTTGCCTCCTCCACATCATTATACTAGTACCCTTAATTTGGCCCATTTTCAATATATCGCCAATTTTGTCGGTACTCTTTCGCCTAGAACATCCCTTTCCAACTCCGCCGCTCACTTCTGCAACATAAATTTGCTTTGTCACTTGTTCCTCATAAATTTTTTGTATATGACCATACCACCGAAGCATTCCTTTCTTAATACTGGTCACATCATCTTGCAAACTACACTCTTATCACACGATTTCTCACCCTTTCACTCACATTCATACCTACCATACTCCTTATGGTGGGTATGATGACTGCATTTCTACTGCGTTTATTCTACTTTCGTGCTTCTTCTGCCACACCCAACTTCCACTACCATATGTTAAAAAAGGGACTAACAGCCATAATATGTGCCTTTTTTGACACATTCTGACTTTTCAAGATAGAGTTTATAGCCCCATTTACTTTATTTCCAGCATTCACTCATTGCTTTTTAAAAAGGATTTGTGAATAAAATTCTGATACAAATTTGATCATTTATTTAATATAATGCAAACATATTTTTATCAATCTATTACTATTAGTATATATTCTTACCTAGGTACTAAATCTACATTGAATCTATTTTTCATATTTGAAATTTGATAATATAGCATAACATATGTAATCAAAAACATATTGATTATATATCAAATGATAACACTATGAAATGAAAATCTTAAAATTATATCTTCAGTGAACCAAAAATCAGTTTCTTTTACAAAAGTAGTTAAAAGAAAACAAATAAATTTAAAATAACATATAAACATTTATAAAATTAAATGAAAGTCTTATTTTAAATTACAGGATTGTTATTGTTGTTGTACTCTGTTTGGAAAATTTAAAACAATAATATTAAACCCCTCAATTGTCCTGGCTATTTTGGACATTGCATTTGATTATATTTTCGGATGCTCCATATATTGATCGTTTCTTGTTGGTAGAGTGTTGTTGCTTGGGGAATGTGGTATGGAATTAAGTTGTGATTCTAAAATGAAAATAAATATTTGATAACATCCCATCTCTGTAGAGTAATGTTTAATAGTTGTTAATTATAAATCAATGACAAAATCAAGGTGGAATATTTGAATTAGAAGTTTTAATCCACCACAAACCATTTAAAAGGATGTTTAAAATTTATTGAAACATCTATATTCTCTACACAAAGAGATAACACATATGACGTCAACTTATGTAAATTATTGCAATAAAAAATGATGGATTACCTTTTTACCACTTGAGTGTAAGACATACATATTGCAAGTTCCTTATTTTTATCAAACTGTAGGTAGGGGCTCGACCAAGTCCACTTTCTATGTGGCCATATCTAGAAGATAAAGTTCATCATAAAGAGTCTCTTTCCTCCATGAAATTAACCAGCTGTTGGCCCATTTGGTGCCGTGGCCCTAGCCTATCCATTAGATATTCCTAGAAAAATAAAATAATATTAAAATGTTTGTCTTTAAAAGTGAGTAAAAAAATAGTTATCATTATTAGATGCCACACAAAAATATTGAGAAGTTAACGAATCAACATTGTTATTTGTAATAACTAAGTAGTGAGAAAGGTTAATTATTGTAAGTTGAGTCTTCAAAAGCAACACTTGACCATCTGTGACTGCTATCAATCCCTAGTTTAATGTTGTTCAACAGGCCAGAAATTGCTTTTTTTCTGTACCCAAATTAAAAAACATATCTACCTATGAAATTTTTAAAAAACATTGTTATACTTACTTTAGCCTATCCTTGACCATTATTATTTATTTTGTTCCTCCTGATTAGCTAACAGTGCCCATTTCGTCTGTTTCATATGATGCTTAATTGTGTTAATGCGGTAATGAACTATTTCAAACTGTTTATAGTTATACCCAAATTGAAAGGTCTATTATTCATTCACTCTACACATACTTAAAAAGCACTTCACCTTTAAACTTAAAAAGAGTTCTTCGAAAGTTGATATTTGTTTACTTTGTTTCATGATCGTCGTGATAACAATTTTTTCTGACAACAAAAAAATGAGGCAAAGTCACGCTCCTATACAGCCTTATAATTAATTAAAACTCGCAAATATAGCGTTTTTTTGTAAGAACTATATGAAAAGATGTTATGTTTGACGAATTACACCATTTATTAAGTATTTTTACTACTTAAACGCTCGTTTATGAAAGTTACAAAGGGTTTATTATGACTTTACCGGTTTAACGATAAATAAAACATGCCTGTTGCTAAGAGTAACGCAGCTAACTTCATGTGGTACAACAAAATTTTTGGCCAATCCGAGCGCAACTCCGACTTCAATCCAATGTTGTCAAAATTGTTTTCAAGAGTACGCTAATTTGTTAGCATTGGATTTAAATTGAGATTGGATTGAAATTGTTATTGGATTCAAGAGTAAGCTAGCAGCGCTTCGATATGACAACAAAAACGGTTGTATGTGCTTGTCCCAATCTCGATGCCGATTGTCTACAACTTTTGCTAGGTACCTCTCCAATGTCTGATTAAATCGTTCTACCATTCCATCAGATTGCGGGTGATAAGAAGTCGTTCTTGTTTTGTGAGTACCCATAACTCGGCAAGTTTCCTGGGATATTTGAGACTCAAAATTCCTTCCTTGATCGCTGTGAATCTCTAAAAGTACTCCAAAACGACAGAAGACTTCATGAACTAGCTTATCCGCAACTGTTGAAGCTTCTTGATATTGAATGGCGAAGACTTCTGGCCACTTAGTGAAGTAATCCATCACAACCATGAAATACTTGTTACCGCTTTCACTCTCCGGAAACGGCCCCGCCACGTCAATGGCTATTCTCTCCCATGGTGCACCAACATTGTACAACTTCAATGCACCTCTACTAGTGTGAGGTCCCTTTACAGCCGCACAACTTGTACATTTGCGACACCAGTCCTCGACATCGTTTCGACAGTGGACCCAGTAAAACCGTTTTCGGATCTTCAGTAGAGTCCGTTTAACTCCCAGATGGCCTCCTGAACAATCATTATGGTACAGCTGTAGAACATCCGGTACTCTAGCTTTAGGGACGACCATTTGCAAATGACAGCTGTCTCCCCGAACATTTTCCCATTTACGGCACAGAACTCCATCCTGAAGCAGCAAGCTTTCCCAGTGGGCCCAATAGCTTTTAGTGGTCGAACTCATCGCTGAGACGTCGCTCCACTTGGGCTTGGGAGCACTGGCCTTCATCAATTGCAGAATCGGCTTGATGTCCGGATCTTAATGCTGTGCATGTCGTAAGCCGTCCTTCCACTCGTTGCTGAGGTGGTCTGTCCTGAGCATCCTCACGGATACCACTTCCATACTCTCTTGCCTAGTACAATGTTTCAAATCTTCAGGACAAGGTCTTCTTGACAATGCATCTGCGTTGCCATGAGATTTCCCGCTGCGATGTCTGATAGTAACGTCGTATCACACCTCCCTGACGCGATGGGAACGATGATCCTGCCGCACGGCTTCCACCTCCAGTGCATGGGCCAAGGCGTCCTTAAGCGTCTCGTGGTGCCCGAGCCTCACAGCAGCTCTGACTTCCAGGTCGAGGATGCTGTCGATGAATGTCTGCACCAGGTTCCCTTCAATGAGCGCAGGTACAGACCGGTATGCTTTTCGCACCAGCTTCTCCACTTCCAGAGCCCACTGCTGCAGGTTTTCGTTGATGCGCTGCACGCGATCTTTAAGCTACGCACGAAAGACGTCTTCCAGGTGAGCGTCGCCATATCTCGCCTCCAATGCCTCAAGGAGTTGCTCATAAGTCACTTCCTCACCGAGAGCTTCCAGAACTGTTAAGGCCCGGTCGCGCAGGCCTAGTGTGAGAGCAGTCATGGCCTGACTTTTATTACAGCCGTTCGCCTTCATAACAGCCTCGAACTGGATTTGCTGCCCCGCAGTTGCTCTTCCAATCGACGGACCTGTTCTTCCTGTCGGCGGGCCTGTTCATCCTGTCCACCCCGCAGCTGCTCTTCCAACCGACGGACCTGTTCCTCCCGTCGGCGAGCCTGTTCCTCCAGTTGGCAAGCCTGTTCCTCCTGTCGGCGAGCCTGTTCCTCTTGCTGCATTTTCAACAGACGGGCCTGTTTCTCTCATCCGCGCTGCAGCTGCTCCTGTAGCATCGCCATCAGAGCACCTAAGTCAGGTGCTGCAGATGTAGGAGCTACTGACGGGCCCGCAGCCTCCGTGGCTGGCAGTTGGCCCTCCGACGTATGTGGCGTTGCACCACCAAATCTCCTCTGGTCCGTCTCCTGCTGGCGTTGACTTCGGTACGGACACCCTCCGATTCCTCCTTCGGTAAAATCGGCGTGATTTGATCCCACTTCTGACACCAATTTTTACGAGCTTAGGGTTCGTGACAATAAAAATTGCCGATAAAATTACCAAAATTAACACTTTAATTCACTTTACACTAATTAAACTTATAACACTAATAATTAATCACACTGATTCACTTTATTTCGCTCCGAAGCTTCGCTTGTCTCGGCAAATTCAATACTTCCCCGATCGCATCTTGCAGCGCCTAGAAATACAAATTAGCACCGAAACATCCAGAATATTCAAGTAAACACGCGCAAGGGGTCGAGAGTTCGAGTGTCAGCTTCTAGAAGTTTAGTTCTTCGTTTCGAGACTAGATGGCGCTGTCGATTGAAAGATGAGAGTGATGTCATTTTCTGGATAGCTCCCCTCGCTCTCGTCCCTGACATTAGATGGCGCTAGTGCCGGGTATGTACATGACGTCGACTTATTCGCGCAACAATATTATTTACAACAAGTAAGTTGATGGTGATGAAGAAAGTGCCGTCTACCATTATAAGAATGTTATTAAAGACACGTGGAAGTCTAGAAGCGTGTGTAACTGTTCGCGTACAAGTGTCACGTGCGTGGTAGACGTTAGAGTCCTAACTTTCCTTTTTATTTCCCTCGTACTGTTATAAAATGTCGATTTTATTGACTATAAATAGTTTAGAAAGGATATAAAGCCGTGCACGGTTTATGACATGATAGACTATACATATTACATATAAACCTTCATAATATGGAAATGTGGCATGTTAAAAAAATTATTTGCATATCTATGAATATTTAACCAATGTACCAATGAAGCGTCTTTTAAGATGAGATTTTAAATTTGGACATTTGTATGCATTTCTCAGGAAAAGTAACCCGAAGTTTTAGTTGCAAGAATTAAGCATCAGGCGAATATGCAGATTGGGAGTATCGTAGTAGCTTATTATAATTTCATTTTCACCCAAAGCAAATGTGAAAGGAGCCAGTTTCGGTTCCGCTAAGCCAAATACTTAGAAAAGTAATTTATGCTTTTACCATTGGTTTGGGAAAAAAACCTCTGTCCTTGGAAGAACCAGCAAAAAAACAAGCGAGACTATTTTTCTAAACAATAATTTATAACAAGGTGGGTGTTCCATGGAAGGCCACTCTCAACTAAACAGTCACAGTTATCCAGTAAATAAACTAATAATAACTCTCAAATAAACAGTTATTATTAGTTTATTTACTGGATAAATGAAACTAGCAAATATTTAAGTAATACTTTGTTTTATTACGTAACATATAAACCACTTTTTTAAATTGCAGATTTAATATTGATTGAACTTAAGTTTCATCGAACTTTTCCAAATGGCCTTGCTAGGAACAAGGCTCCTTAGAAGGCCACTATAATAAATCAGTCATTTAACACTAAAGAATAGCGATTAAATCCACAAAAAAAGGAAGTGGTTTATATGTTACGTAATAAAACAAAGTATTAGTTAAATATTTATTAGTTTCATTTATCCAGTAAATAAACGAATAATAACTGTTTATTTGTTAGAGTGGCCTTCCATGGTACACCCACCTTATTTTAACGTTGTCGATTCCCCAAATCAATGAAGCGAGGGACCGTACTGCCAAAATAGTAGCGCGAGCGATTCGCCGCAGCGTTTGTGAATTTCAGTTCGATGGGTGTTTGTGTAAGTAGAAGAAATTTGTCATCACATGGCGATAACTACGAAATTTTATTAATTGGCCTTCGAAGGAGGCCACCATATGAAAAGCAGCAGCTTTATGCTGTTTATATTATTATTACAGTGTAAGTCAGTGATTATTACAGCCAGTGGCGGTCCTAGGGCGATGCGAGCGGTTAGACCACACCGGGCGCCGTCATGGGGGGGGGGGCACCGAAATCAACCATAACGCTACTACCGGGCACCGGTAACCAATTTACTCGCTCTTATCTCTAACATTCCGTTTTGTTGACTCTAATTAGGAAGTCAAAGCTTGAGTATTTTGTAGCTTACAAAAGAACTTACTGGACTCTTTCTTCATACAGTTGAACTAGGGTACAATAATGGTGTGGTGTGTGGCAGGAAAATTAAAGATGTTCAAACCAGCATTTGACTCAATATTCTAGGGAATTTTTCAATCCATGTGGTCGAAGTAATTAGAACTTAATTTGCTCATCTTCGAGTTGCAATTCTTGTATATATATATATATATATATATATATATATATATATATATATATATATATATATATATATATATATATATATATATATATATATAATCGGGATCTCGGAAACGGCTCCAACGATTTTCATAAAATTTAGAGGCAATGAAAAACTGCTACAATATCGTTAGAATAAGAAGGTAAATTTTGACAGATTGTTAACGACTATAAATAGCTTAATTGGTATAATGGGCGGTCACAGAATCGTAAAACCTCGGTTCGAGCCCAGTTCGACCGACCGACTTTTTGTAATTTTTTTTTCAAGTTCCTTTCTTTTTTGAGAAAATCTATTTTTTCGAGCCCTTTTTTTTAGTATTTTTTAAAAACACGGTAATTTAAATTAAAATAATTGCACTCATGACTTTTTATTCAAATAACCAGTTCCGTTTTTTGTGTTATGTCGCTAAGATAAAAAAAATATTATTTATATTTCATCAGTACGTAATTTGTATCTAAATATAATTTCCAAAACACACGAATTAAAAAAAACCGAGCGAAAAATACCGAGCAAAGCTCGGTCAACCGGGTACTATAAAATGATGTGTCTTACCCAGTCTGACCGTTTTCAATGCCTAGAAGATTGCAATGATATAAATGACACGTTCGTGGGAACTGTCCATGCGGTCAGAGCTAAGTTTTGTAAGACCCGCCGCAGAAGAACACAAAAACTCTCCGATCACATTCTTAATCTCATGGCTGTTAGACAGGAGATGAGGCTGCAGTCGCCAGCAGATTTGACAGCATACAGACAACTGAACAGACAGATCTCCAAATGCACGCGGCGGCACTTACGCGACTTTAATACTGCTCGTATTGAAGGAGCAATCGAGTGGAACCAGAGCTCTAAAGTCTGCCAGAGATCTGTCTGCCAGAAAGAGCCAACTGTCAAAGCTGAAGACTGTGTGTGGCAGCATCGTTTCCGGGCCAACTGAGATTTTGAGTGAGATTGAGAGCTTCTATGGGCAGGTGTACATCATCGTTGGAGCCACACGCAAGTGTGAGTAACGATCCAAGAGCAAGTCGTATCCGATATATTCCGATGATATCACGGACGTCAGTCTGAGCGAGATTAGAATGGCTCTCCAGTACCTTAAAAACGGCAAGGCCCCAGGCGAGGACGGAATTACAGCGGAGCTCCTAAAAAGGATGGAACACCGGTGCTTAAAGTCTTTCAGAAGCACTTCAATTCCGTCCTCCATGGTGGCACTACTCCGGAGGCGTGGAGCACAAGTGTGGTTGTCTTGTTCTTCAAGAAAGGTGAAAACGCTCTCTTGAAGAACTACTAACCAATTTTACTTCTGAACTGCGTCTGCGTGCTGTTTTTGAGAGTCATTACGAATCGTCTCTCACGCAGACTCGACGACTTCCAGCCTCCCAAACAAGCCGGTTACCGAAAAGGCTTCAGAATCATAGACCACATACATACCCTGCGACAGATTGTACAGAAGACGTACTCTTGTACAACCGAAGACGGTCTCGAATGTTGTTCGGGGGTACTCTTGTACCCCCGAACAACATTCGAGACCGTCCGTCGTCGTCGTGTGTTTCCTCCGAAATTTGGGTGGTGCTGAAGTTCCTTCAGCGGTGCTAAGTTGACTGTTGGTATATCGAAGTGCTGAAGTGTTTGTACAGTAGGGCTACGAAGATCACGAAAAAGTAACTGCATAGTATAGGAACACTAAGGTTTTGTATTTAGAGAGGCGCCACTATGAGATCTCGCACCACCTAAAAAATTTGCTAGAGCCACGACTGATTACAGCCTCTTAAAAGTCATGTTGAACATAGGCCTCCTCATAGATTTCCTCGTAAGGCTGATATCTGCCATAGTTGCCATGCTTGGCAAGCGTTTTGCCAACCGCAGTTTTTTATTATTTTGAGTTGTTGTAAGGAAGATGCTGCCGCCCAGTTTCTGATGCAGATTACCTCTGTCGCCTCTTACGACACCCACTGGATGCTGTGGGGTGCTATATTAACGGTTATTTTTTGAGCTATTATTGTTTGAGGGAAGTCCTAACTTGGTTGAGTCGGTCCATTCGTGCTGCAGAGATAACGCAGCTTGGCTCAACTGTAGTTACTGAAGAAGCATATCTTTATTTTGCAGCACAGAACACAGTGACATATCTCGTTAACCGATTCCCGACTGACTTTTCCACAAACATAAAGCCTTCACTGTTTATTTACACGTTCATATTTTCTCCATTATCTGATTCATATACCAGTTGGGGTTGCAGCTTTAAAAAAAGACAACAAATAATGAGTGAGAGTGAAATATTATATATAATTGTCTTTTGTTTTATGCGTTGAGAGGGCAACAGGAACACCTGCTTGAAGCAATAAATCTCGAGCTGATAATTTAGAGATTGCTCGCGTCGAGGGCCCATAAATCCCGGGTGTTCCCAGGGACTAGTGACAATACAAGTAGCAATACTGGAAAACGCGTGCCCCTGTCTGTAGGCGAATAAATTATATGCAGAGATATTTTTTATCTTAAAAATTAATTAACTTTATGCAGTATATTATGATAGAGCCGTGGTAGCTCAGTGGTTGACACTCGCTGTAAATAACATAACAGAACAATAATATAACGGAATGCGAGTAACCCGGGTTCGATCCCCGCCGGCACACATGAAATTTTTAATTGCAATTTTAAGTGCTGATTTACCATGTTCTCGACGGTGAAGGAAAGATAGCAGCTTGAAATAGCAGCATAAGGTTGCTATGTTTCATACGATAAGTGACAAAAACAGAGGACACCTTTGTCTTAGGCCTCAGGGGGATAAAGTGTCATCACATTGATCCTTAATCGAAAAAGCGTGTGTGAGTGCGTGCATATGCGCGTGCGTGGCGTATAAATAATTGCTTTATGTATGTAAAGTGCCTCCACGATACAATAGAAAATTCTAGTCTGTGGGCAACTTTTTTTTAAGGAAACAAAAGAAAACAATATATATATATATATATATATATATATATATATATATATATATATATATATATATATATATATATGTACATAGTTCAGTTCTGCTTTTACATTCACCACCGTAAAATAACATTACAATGCCTTTATAACTTTACCATAATCGATTTCCAGAACTTTCGAAGTTCAACATTTGAACAATTACGTGTTTCATTTTCTAGTTAATGGGGAATGGAGTGAGGCGAGGGGCAAGGTTTTTTATTACCTTCAACTACTTAGCTTCTGTGATTATATAAAGTCAAAGCCCAACTTAATTCAGGTCAAAACTTTCTCATTAACATTGCTCGCATTATTACCAAAATTAAGAAAAATGTTACCCAAGCATGAACAAAATTTCGTTTTGTTAGGTAGGTACACAACTTTTATACACCTAAATCTCACTTAAATGCGCCCATTAGAATAACATTTAAATGCTCTGACTAACAAGTAACAATAAAACAGAAAACCTGACATTACATTTTGCCTTGAACATACGTTAATTTAGTTAGGTAGATTCTTTTTTATAAAACTGAAGTTACAAACGAACTATCACTCAACCTAATGAATCTGCAGTCCATGAACACCTGCTTCCGAACTCAAACAAAAAAGGACGCGTACCTCTGAGGACTAAGATGGAATGCCTCACAGTCTATAATTATAACGGCTCTCTATACCCTACATACCGAATACAGCAGTGCAAGCAATGCTTTTTGGAGGCAGTAATAGGTAAAATGATGGTTCAGTGCCAGATGTTTTAGAGTAAGTGCCAGTCAGATGTTTCAGGTGGATAAAATTGTAACTAAGGCCGCCATTTTATAAATGACATTTCGCTGTAAGCTATTATTCATTCTGTGCTATGAGAAGAGGGCTTTGTTTGAAAAGTGCAAATATATATATATATATATATATATATATATATATATATATATATATATATATATATATATATATATATATATATATATATGTATATATTGTAATGTATAGGTAGGAAAGGATGTCAATGAAGGTGACGTGTGGTTGGTACTATAACTTTAACTAGACTGTTCCTTAAACCTAAGTACATTTATTAATATATGCTAGTAGGGTGGAGGCACATACACTACACCTGCCCCGATACTTAAAAAAAAGGAAAGTTCTTTATTTACTTTTTTTTTATAACCAAGAAATATTTTATTAATCATTACTTTAATGATCCACACAAATGGGTTAGATATAAACACTCTACCATTTTTTCAGGAACTAATGACTTATAAAAGTTAAAAGCATATGATTTAAAGGTTCTATGAATATAACACCGCACATATTACATTTCATTTTAAGATGAACAAAACAAAGAACATAATCTAATGCAACGGTATCATATCATTTAAAATAACAACACAGATCAAAATACTTTTATTTCTTAATTTTTTTGACCTTTAGCTAGCTTTATTTGTTTTAATATTCTATTCAATCATATATTCATTTATTAATTAGATACCGGGAATCGGAGTATTAATTCACTTCATTTATATTTTATTTCATGATATTTATCATGCGGGTACTTTATACACATACATATGGGCCCCCCATTTACTTGGGTATTATAATTATTTTATTTTATTGGTACATAAATTTTTTTTAATACTGTATCAAGGTAATAGCGTACCTTGGGTTGTGCGCACAACCTTGAGGTCTACGTTTTTTAAGTCACTTTTAAAGGACTCCAACAATTGTCACAGAGGAAAACTATGTTCGCACCATGATCCAACGAAGGATGTGACCTCAATGTACCATTATTAAGGGTAACAAATTTAAGACTTCTCTGGTCCCTAACAGTACTAATATCTTGTACTGAAGGCGTTGTTCCCTAGTACCCGTAACTCCTTATTTTATCATCCTATCACGGAAGCATACCCTGCTTGAGGACTATATGCTTTACCAGTGATGGACGTTCCCATATCTCTCCATTACTTATTGGTCAATGTCATATTTTCATTTATTTTTATTATTGCCATAAATATTTATTCCTTCTTTATTTCTTCATTACCGTGTTCTTTATTTATATACTTTCGTGCCCCACTTCTATATACTAACTTGCACCATTCCCACACATTTAAGTCGCACAGTTTAAGCATCATCAATATTTGGGTGATCAGTCCAATATTGACAAAACTTAGTAACTAAATCATTCGTATTTACACGTTCGAACATTCCTTTCTTCCGTTCCTCATACCAATTACATGCTTTCTAATTTTTGTACAAATGAGATAACATTCTTATCAATAAATTTTCTTTGTCGGTGCTTAACTTTTTTTTTGAAACATTATTATTAAAACCTCTCTTAATTACTTTATTCCTGTTTACACTGTTATTTATTTATTATTTTCATCTATATAACAATACTATTATCATGATTTACTCATTTATTTTCCTATACTAATGATTTTATCGCTATTACAATGTTGTGATTTATCCTACACCTGTTCATGTGTTGCATGTTGCTGTGTTCAGTTTAAATTTATCATCTATGTTACTATGTTTTTTATAAGATACGCTCATTGCATAACATTTTATAATATCATATTTTTAGAAACATCAGTATCATTCGTAAGAAATGGTTAGCAGACCTTTTATATTCACTGTTTTTTTTATTTTATTTTATTTAATAAGGATAACAACAGCGTATATCACTAAATACAATTTCAAATTAACTTCAAGTATGCCAATAACAGTTATCCACATATTAATTATAAAGGTAAGCTATCATTAAGATAAGAAATTAAACAAATTAAAACAACTTAATAAAATAACAGTAATAAAATTAAGTAATTTTAGTTTTACTAACACTAAGATATTAGATCTTCCTGACAAATTCATGTGTGATTTACATTTCGAGTTAATTTTGTAATTCATTTATTTATATCATGGCAAAATATAATCTATATACCATTACATATATACATACAAGTATACGACACATATATATATACATATATATATATATATATATATATATATATATATATATATATATATATATATATATACATATACACACATATACACATACATACACACATACATACACATATATAATTTACTAAGGTAAATTAAACAACAGAAGCTGTGTTTAATATGCATGTACGTACCTTGTTTCTAAAATCGCTTTTACTGCCTATAAAGGGATCGATGGTATTAAATGTTTTGTTATAACTTGATAGCAAACGTGTTGAGATACTATTTTTACCATAAAGTGTGGAATGACGAGTTATACTAAACAAAGTTTTCTTGGTGATTCTTGTACGTTTTCTTTGCACATTAAAAGTAACAGTATTCAGTAAATCCGGGCAGTCAATACCATCGCGTAAGATATCGTATAGAAATCCCATATCTAACAGTTTACGTCTTTCTTCAAGCGTAAGAAGGTTATAGTGTCGGCAGTCATCTAAATATGATGAGCTTTTATGTTTAAGGTTTATTGATCTGGGGCAATTCAACGGTTTTTAATAGAGCATTCCTCATCCAAAAGAAATGTGTACGGGCGATTTGTAGATGTGGATCTTTTGATTCTTGTAAACCACTTTTTAAACAGTTAAAACTTATGACATTGTGTTGCATGTACGTGTATGAAATTGGAACAATTGTAAAAAAATATCCACATTTATTTCAAAGATTATTATTTATATATTGATATATATATATATATATATATATATATATATATATATATATATATATATATATATATATATATATATATATATATATATATTATTAGATATTGATAATTATACAGATAAAACATTTCCGCATAGAGATGTTACAAGACTAAATTTACGAAAGTGTAAAACTGTCTTTTATCAGAAGAGCTGTCCTAATATGTGTATAAGAGTATATAATAAAATCCCCAGCGATATTCGAAAATTGCCATTTAACTTCTTTCAAAAAACGTTGAAACAATGGCTTATTCAGAATTGTTTTTATTCCCTAGATGAATTTTATTGTTATAGACAAAGTGATATTTTAATATAATCTTGACTTGCCTTGATAACTGTTGACATGTACACCTTAACTTGACATTTTTTATTTTTTTATTTTATTTTATTTTGGTATTAAGACTGGATCAAATTTTGTATTATTTCTTGTTTATTGTTAACGTCTATGTATATGTGTGTTATTTATTTTGTGACATTTTATTCCTAGGTTTATCACTAAATTGTAATTAATCATAGATATCCATAAAACATTTGTACAGCACTGACAATTATAAAATTATATATTTGCATGCCACTGGCGAAATATGATTGTACCATACCAAATTATTAATCCTGTAACTACCATATTTCTTGCAAATAAATCATTATTATTATTATTATTATTATTGTGGGGTATCTATATAGTTTTCTCATCTGGTTGGGATGTATAAATATATAATTATAAATGAAAATGAAAATGAAAAGATAAATATACATAAATATCAATAAAATAAAATAAATACAAAAATACATAAATAAATAAAAGCCCAACCAGATGGAAGCCCTCGGCAGGGGAGACCAAACGGCCAAGGGTTAGGGGGAAAGGGAAAGAAACCGGCGGACGATGCGGGCAGTATCAAGGAGCACCGCCTTCTGCATTTGAGCCCGGAGCGGTCCGTGACGGAGTCCCAGTCGCCTCAGATGACCAGAGAGGCTAACTGGGATTAGCCCGTTTGCAGAGACGACTACAGGAATAATTTCGGTCGGCAGACCACCCCACATGTCGGTCACCTCGTGAGCCAGGTCCAGATATTTTGATCGCTTATCTGTTTCGGCTTTCACGAGGTTCTCGTCATACGGGATGGTAATATCGACCAAAAATATCCTTGACTGTGCCCGGTCCATCAGCACAATATCAGGCTTATTCGCAAGAATAGTCCTGTCTGTGATGATGGCCCGGTCCCAGTAGAGTCTGGCGCGGTCATTTTCAAGCACGGCTTCCGGCAAGTACTTGTAATACGGCAATTTCCGGTCCACGAGACCGTATTTCAGAGCGAGCTCCTGGTGTAGAATTCTGGCTACTAGGTTGTGCCTGTGCAAGTACTCAGAGTTAGAAAGCGTCGAACAACCGGAGATGACATGCCTAAGTGACTCACCGGGATGGCGACAAGCTCGACAGACGTCGACGGTGCCATCCTTTAGGATGTATCTCCGATAGTTGTTGGTCTTAATAACCTGATCCTGTATTGCACAGACAAAACCCTCGGTTTCCCCGAAGAGGTCACCGAAACGTAGCCAGTTGAGGGAGGCGACTGTATCTACGAAGGGCTCATGAAGAGCCCTGTAGTACCTCCCGTGGAGCTCTTTCTCCTTCCATACGGTCTCCCGATCGGAAATGCTAAGCACTGCTGGGTCCTGCCACTGCTCGTGGGCTAAGGATAGAGGGGTAAGCCCTTTATCACTAGAAATGACGTCATTATAGAATGGATCATCCGATCTCGTCAGGAAGTAATTACGGAGGCTGCACACTTCGCGATTATGCATGGTGAGCGCGCTCAAGAAGCCACGCCCACCATGCTTTCGCGGCAAGTACAGCCTCATTACCGACGATCTCGGATGATGCATCCTGTGGGACGTCATGGTAGTGCGGACTTTTCTATCCAGGGCGTTAAGTTCAGTCTGAGTCCACCTGAGTATGCCAAAGGTATACATGAGGACAGGCATGACCCAGCCGTTATATGCGTGTGTCTTATTCACACCGGACAAAAGGCTGTTAAGCACTTTGGTCAAGCGTGCATAAAACACGTCGCAAACTGACTGTTTCATACCAGCCTCATCGATACCGATGTTCTGTGACATACCCAGGTATCGGTATGTTTCAGCCTCGGAAAGGGTCCTTAAGTTAACGGGCATAGAGAAGTCTATGCCCTCAGAGTTAGCAACCCTCCCCCCTTCAACATGGAGGACCGCACACTTATCCGTTCCCAGCTCCATTCCAATAGAACTGCAAAATTCACAAGTGATGTTTAGCAGTTCCATAAGATGGGAGCGACTGGAGGCGAATAACTTGAGGTCATCCATATAGAAAAGGTGGGTCACTTTTGTACCTCCTTTCCTAAGCTGAAATCCCCTCCCGGAGCCCTCCAGTAAGGTACTGAGAGGGTTCAGAGAGAGGCAGAACCAGATTGGACTCAGACAATCGCCCTGGAAGATACCCCTTCTTATCCTTATGTGGTGCTCCGCAGCCATCATCCGCTCGCCCAGATGACAAAGGATCGTACTCCACTGCCCCATACACTGCTCGAGGAAGTCTCTAACTGTACAGTCAATCTTGTACAGCTCGAGGACCCTCTTTAGCCATGTATGGGGCACCGAGTCGAACGCCTTTCTGTAGTCTATCCAGGCGGCAGAGAAGTTCCGACGGTTGCGTTTCACCACTTTGCCTATGACCGCGTCAATGAGGAGTGGTTCCTTGGTTCCACGACCACCGCCCCGACATCCATTTTGAGCGCGTGACATCACCTGGTTTAGCTCCAGGTGCCGAGTGATTCTCGCGCTCAAAATGGATGTCAGTGTCTTATATATGGTGGGTAGACACGTGATGGGGCGGTATTTGCTCGGGTCTGTGGTATCCTGATCTTTAGGAACCAAGTGAGTGATCCCAGTAGTGAAGAGGCTCGGGAGCGACTTCTGGTCGAGAGCCTCTTGAAACTGTCGGGCGAGCACAGCGTGACACACTATGAACCCCTTCAGCCAGTAATGATGCAACCCGTCGAGCCCCGGACATTTCCAGTTCGGGGCCCTACGGACCGCCTCAGCCACGTCTTCCGGCGTTATGGTGATGGGGTCCATAGGCGTAACACTCGCACCCTGGCTCGCCACAACTTCCATCCAAGGGCCCTCGCTGTGGTTTACGGGCTCTGACCACAGGCCACGCCAGAATGCGATAATGTCAGCCTGATCCGGTCCTTGGCCCGCTCCACATACCTTTGGTCGCTCCAATGATTTATAGAGCCTCTTCTGATCACTCTGGAAGAGACGATTCTGGTTGAGCCGCCTTGACCTCTCGGTAAATCGTCGAATCCGCTTCCCCCAAGCAGCGATCTTTTGCTTCAGGTCGTCTATGCGCTCCGTTAGTTTCTGCATGATATCCGGCTGGGACAAACTGATATTTGTCCCAGCAAACGCCATCCTAACGGTGCGCATAATCCTCGGTCTATTATTACCCGACCTGAAGCTTGTCAGTCTGCCGATAAGGGCCCTAGCCTTTGCGATACGGTCCTCGATTCTTTTTCTCCAGGCTGGGATGGCGCTACTTTGTGTAGTAGCGCGTCCAGCCATGGGAAGTTTGGCGCCAATAATACGGCAAACTGCCACTGCGGCGCCAAAGAGAATTGAGTCCGTCTCGCAAAGGTCCTGGCTGGCTTCCAAATAGGTCACCAGCATTGGGTTAAGAGCCCTCACGACAGCCCGATTTCGCTTGCTTAGGGGTATGCGGGGAAGTCGCGGTCGATTTTCGAGAGGGGTGCTGCGCGTTTCCAAAATCGCCTCTTCCAATATACTCCTCATTTTCTCTAGTTCGTGGGAGACTATTTCATCGTCGTTCGAATCAACCACAACTGGAAGATCCATGGCGGCTTCCACGTGTGGATGCTGGTCTGTCGAATGTGGAGCTGCATCTCCAGCCATAGCCGATTCATTCGACGACGGAATAGCCTCACGTCGTAGTCGTTCGAGTTCGGCATCATCAAATATTTTCGAGCGCATGATGTACCGAACTCGGTCTGCCAGGTTTTGTTCCGTGACGGGGATAGAAGGCTCCAGCTCAGCAAAAAAGCTATGCATCCGAGACCTGTACGCTATTCCCCCAGTTTCTTCCCCTTTCGCCCTATAGTACGCCCGCAATGCGTTTTCGTTCATAGATTTTGTCCAACGCATGCGACGTGCTCCACCAGCGGCGGGTGCCGCTTGCTGAGTCCGAGAAGACCCAGCCGACACCAAGCCTTCTGGTGGGGATGATGGATGCGAGGGGCTGCTAGGTGATCGTGCAGCTCCTCGCGCTCGGCTGGCGGCCCGCATGCTGCCGCGTCCAGCGCCAGCTCCAGACGCGCCCCGGCGACCCCCAGGCAGCGGCCCTATGCGCGTTCCTCTTTGTGCCATCATCCATTTTATGGGCGCCAAATAACGGGAGACGCCCAAACCCGGCACCGTTTCGTGGTTGGGTCATATGCACAAACGGACCTTTGCACCTACAATTTTGCCTAGGCACGGCGCTCACACCTCTTGGCAGGATGCTGACTGACTGCGCCGACGTAGCAGTTTTGTCACATGACTGTTACGTCAGCGGGCGATGGGGTCGTCACTTCCCTACGCCATTTTATTATTATTATTATTATTATTATTATTATTATTATTATTATTATTAAAGATTGACTCTTGTTATATTTACCTACATAACTAGTTTCTTGTCTTTCAAAAGAAATAAAAAGTGTTATTTTAGCCAGAAAATATGAAAAATATAGTTGATAATAAAAGTTAAAATAATCGCATCGTATGATCGTGCCTAATGTCAACTTAACGTGTACAATTTGTTACTACATAAGTAGTAGTATTCATATAAATGAGTGCGAGTAAAAAAAATGTAGCTTAAACTGATATTTTTAATTTCTTATTTATTCAGAAGTCCACGTGGTTACATCGTTAAAAGCTATATCACTTTTATATAGATCGAAAAATATTACTGAAAGTATGTTATTTATTATGTCGTGTATACAGAATAATTGAAAATCACATTATAAGAGCTATCAACTTTACACAACGATACATTAATTTATTAAAACAACATTTAAAAGAAAGTTTGTTATATTTTACATAAGTTATTAAATAAATTTAAGATTTACTGCCTTAAAAAATTAAAACTTATAATGATAGTGAAATGTTTCTAACCCTTTAAAATTTGGATTCGAGAAAAAAAATCAACGAAATGTATCACAGTGTTTTTCTTAAATCAAGTGCGTAAAATTGGAATTTATTATTTTATTATTTCATTAATTGTTTGGCAGGACACAGTAAAAAAATAATACAAAACTTCATAAAAGGGAATATAAAGTAGTCTTGCAAGGCGCAATAGAAGTGCAACATAAGTGCTTAAAATTCAACTTAATTTTTAATATTGTATCATAATTGTTTTTTTTTGTAGGTAATAAAATATTTGATAATGAAGTATATTGTGAATAATCTGATAAATAATTTCAACTTAATTATATGTAAAATACAGAATATTTAATATTTAACTTTAAAAACATAATAGCAAAAAAAATATAAAAGGAATCTCAAATTGATAAATAAAGTTTTAAATAGAATTAAAATCACATAGGTGCGAAGTTACCTCATAACTTTGTTTTGTATTATTTGGGCTCAGGCGTCTCGGCTACGCTGCTGCTGGTTGCTGGGACCACTCGCTGGACTACAATTTCTTCTATTCTTCGTAATTGGATGAAATACTCGTACTTTTATCTTCAAACATTCGGTATTTTCAATCAAAAAATTTTATCATTGTTCTTTGTTAGTTTTCTTCGTAGTACTAACATACTATTTAATTTTTCAGTTATCTTCCATAAAATAGTTACTGTGGCCTCTTCTCGTATTTGAGATATTATAGTTTTCTTGATTTCAGTGAATTTTTCATTATATCCGTGAGTGTATCGATCTAGTAATTGAATTATATTATTGCTTCATTATTAATTTTTCATAAATTTTGCAGGCCGTGGCGGTGCGCTGCGACAATGCACTCGCACCGTCTGGCAGGGTCGCCATGTAATGTAGGAAAGGATGTCAATGAAGGAGACGTGTGGTTGGTACTATAACTTTAATTAAATTGTTCCTTAAACCTAAGTACATTTATTAATATATGCTAGTAGGGTGGAGGCACATACACTACACCTGCCCCGATACTTAAAAAAAAGGAAAGTTCTTTATTTACTTTTTTGGCCCATAGACATCTACATTTATCTTCATTTACGAATCATAATGCAGATGCGTTGTCACCCGTGAGGACTAAAATGGAATGCCTCATTTCCAGTAAAAAGGGTCTCCGGTTCTCTACACTCACCATACGAAACACAGCAGCATTAAGCTGTTTTTTACGCTGGTATTCTGTGAGAGCGTGGTCCTTACCCGGTCGAGCTGACCTATTCGTTCTACGAGTATACTACTAATATAACTGCAGCATGGCTCTACCACGTACGATATATATATATATATATATATATATATATATGTGATCACCTATTTCCTCGGCAAATTTCCTAAGTGGCTGTAGTAAGCTCTCCACTAGCAACTCTGTCGGTGGCACTATACCTACCAAGCGGACTTCTAAACACAAAAGGTGTTCATCTAATAAATAATAAAATGAACAAAAAAAAATCATTTGAAGCGCACGATAGTGTTTCAAAGGCGACAATCATGATTGTCTCCTTTCAGTATATAACAGGTATTATCTAAATAAAGTACCCTCGATATGGCGGTTTTTACCGCGTTGTGACGGTGAAGAATATTCACTTCCTCCTGTAGGTGTGAAAACTAACACAAAATGAGCACCAGTAACTTTCAGATAACAGCACAAACTGATCTATGGGGAGATCATTGTTCAGTAGTAGAATGATCGACAAATTATAATATTTGTGGCGTCGCGGCAGGCGGAGTAGATGATGTCATGGAACTTATCAATCCCCCAGTACCCAGGGATGAAATACCTAAGTCTAGGACATCCGACATAGTCGTGTGTAGGTGAAGGGCTTCTTTGAAAGAGGCCAACAAGCTATGTTTGATTTATAGAAAAATGTGGATATGGATGTGTTGTTTGTCTGTTCGACAGGAGGTATTACGTATGTGTGTGCGTGTCTGCGTGCGTGCGTGCGTGCGTGCGTGCGTGCGTGTGTGTGTGAGTGTGTGCGCCTGAATAATTGATATGGAATAATTCAATTCTATAGCGTTGTGCTGGGAGGAAGGGAATGTCTTCAAATTAACCTTCCGGTGGGATATATAATCGAGAATGGAACCCGAGGCCAATGTAAATTCGATTATCGACGAGCGGTCCCGGCCGCCGGTGACGGCTTCGAACGTTGGCATATTAACGATGTTGCAAAGAGGTCATTGCTATATATAGGTCCACTACCTAATGGCCTCTTGAATTTCCTCTTTGACTTCCTCATATGGGATGCCACCCGTTCAGATCGCCACCCACGACTTTGGGTGTATTGTTCGTCGCTTTAAGAAAGGCATCCAGGTGATCCAATGTATGAAGCGATGTACATATTGCAATTATCAGTGGTTAACTTAATTACACTTAAATTACGAGAGATATACAGTGATAGCACTATAATCGTCCCGCAATCTGGTTTAGCTAGTATGCAGGCTTTGACTCTGTTTTCTGTTTGAAACTGGTACATGTTTATGCCATGCACAGATTTCATTTCGTCACTATTTCTAACATAAGGTTCAGAAATTAATGCAATGTCATAATTGCCAACCTTGAAGAAGAGTTGTAACTCTTGTTACTGTGCTGCGACTAATCTATGTTACACTGCAGAAATTTTAATTTTTTAGTATGCAGATCCAAAGTCGATACCATTTCCTATTTTCTCACTCATGGCTTGCAGTCTCGGGTAGTTGCTGGAAGTGGCTGTGTTGTGTGTGATTTTCTAATTTAGTGTTCAATTTTTCGTTGTGTATAGTGCAATTATAAGATTTCGAGCTATTAGGAGAGTTTTTGATAGGGCACTCAGAAACTGTGTATGCAGTACTTACA
>JAUPFT010000015.1:41990115-42174694 GCA_036936625.1 Parnassius smintheus behrii
CAATTTTGCAAATGTGCTCTGAGCTTGCCCAGGCATTGACTCTTTTGAAGGACCTGGAGGCTGAATTATACGTCTTTTTGAGAGTGCTGGTGTTTACATCCCGAGACCAGTCAGCCCAGGCCCGGTGGCACTCCTGCTTATAGCGTGATGCTATTCTACGGGAGCGACCAACCCATGGTTGAAATCTGCCTCCGATGCGCACCACAGATACCCTGAAGTACTACATCAGCGACAGAATCAGCAATAACTCTGTGATCGTCCGGTGAGAAGAAAACCCAAGGGTATGCGACAAAATAAGGCATCCTATCCCAATCGACTGACCTGTAGTGCCAAACACGCCGGCAGCATGCAGAATGTAATTGCGACGTTGGTGTGTGAACCTTTGAGACTGCCGAGGCGTCGAAAACAGATGTCCTCTCTGATGTATACACAAACTCCAGACCGGGGCACAAAAGAGTGTTCTAATTTGTACCCTGGGTAGGAGAGATATGATGTACCACCTGTAGAGGACACCTGAATCTGGGTTAAAAGAACAAGGCCGGCTTCGCCGACTCCAGATAGTAGTGGATGACAGCATTAGGGTTTGAATGAAGTGGATAGCGTGACTGGGGTTGCATTGGTCTTATTGCTCCGCTTGCCCCGAGTAGTTTTAGTCACGAGCAGAATTACACCCTCCCAGATTACGTGGATCAGGCTGAGCACCCACGCTCAGAAAGAGTAGGGTAGCTTGGGCTTTGATGCTAAGCGAGAGATTCTCCATCACCAAGGGTACTGGTACCCTCTTGGGGTAGTTTTTCATTTGATTCCGCTAAGTAAAATTCTACTTCACGCTGAATATACCTATACTAATACCGCCACAATGCGGTCAATTTTATAATAAATAGAAGATGATACTACTTAAAACCGTGGTAGCACTCCGAACATTGAATAATATTATTTCTTTAACTTTACACCGAATACTATTACAATTTAACATCACTCCTGCGCTCTGACTATTACCGAATAACGCGGCCGAACCACCAGACAGGATTCGCTACTGTTTTGTTTTTGGATTCGAGATCTGGCTAATTTTAATCTGGCCATCTGGATCAAATCCGATAATTTGTGTATTTTTATAAAAAAATCTATAGATTCTAATAGGGATTCGAACTTGGTAAGGATAAGTTCACTGATTACTAAGATGATCGATTAACCAAGCGATCGACATATTACTCTTTCCAAACACTTAAGCCTATCGCTATCCCATAAGTCAGTACGGTTTAATGTTACTTGGTTATATTTAAGATTAATTATAGTGCCGTTTACTTAATGAATTTTCGCCCATTTTTATATAAATTTCCTTCATGGCATGGAGTAAACTAATTAGGGTACTAGAATTCTTAGCGGTGAGACATCAATCAAAGCTAAGGCTTGAATGCCTTATTTCAGTTACATGTATTTTTTGTTTTTCGCAACCGAAATAAATTATATTGCTATTTATTATCTCCTGCTATTAAAAGAAAAATATATTATGTAGATTTATTTTGATCTTCTGAATATGTATCTATACGCTGGTCTTTTTATCGAATTGAATGTCCATTAAAAAGAACGAAGTTGAGTTAACAACGCTAACGAACTTGCACAGATAGAACAAAAGAAAATGGATGCCGGTCCATTATAAATTCAGTTTATTCAAGTTTATTTTACAAACTGAATTGACGTTATTTAGGATTCTGTATTAAGATAAAAAATATATTTTTCAACGATCAGTAAAGATTACACGTTTAAAATTCGGATAAAAACAGTTCTTTTAATACTTTTACTCCTGATAGATTTAAATAAAAAATAAAAATGTAAAATTTTTAATTTTTTTTTAATTTAGTTTAGCGCCTGTGGTTTTACGTCATTGTGACCATGGGTAAGCAAAAAAGGAAATTATTTATAAAATTAAACACGATAAAATCTATAAAATTAGGTTCATAATGTATATATAGTACCTATTCAGTTAAACGGCGTAAATATACATGAATATATATGAAATATACATGAATATGTATATGAATTTGGCCTAAACCTAAAACGTAAAAAACCACCACTGGTCACAGGTCTGCTGTTATAAGACGATAAATTTCTCGCAGATTTCCTCAATATGTTTCTAAACACACGCGTGATAAATCAGAAATAAGTTTAGTTGTCCGGATAGGAAATTAAGCTTAAGTAAGATCAGTTTGCTCAAGAACAAAGAATTTCAGGATCAAAAATAATTACTATAGGTTCTTTACTGTGCAATTTCCTAATGTTTTTTTTAATTACTTTACAATAAGGTATTTAAAAACATTAGAAACCACAAGAACTGCGTTGATTTATGTTAGAGGTTCTCATTTAATATTTCCTGTGTACTGCTTGCACTTTGTTCAGTCGAAATTATAATAATAATTTTTATAATGAAATTCACATGGGTAATTTAACTTCAATGAGATAAATTATTTCTTTTCTTTCTTTCTTTCTTTTTTTTTTAAACTTTATCCCCAAACTAGGATTTTCCCCTGTGTCGTGGAGGCAGTTTACAAACATAAATTGTACAAGGACAAACATCCAGACCCGGAACAATTATTTGTAGCCGTACGAATACTTTTTCCTAGCGGGATTTGAACCCGCGGTCTCCAGCGCAGCTACCCGTTGCTAAGCCACTGCGCTACGGAGCCATCATAAATGTGCAACTAGTACGTTTAAAATTCGGTGATTGTAATTTTTGCGTAGCTTTTTACTTTTATGCAAAAGATTCTGTATGTTGGCTAAGAGCGTACCGCTTCAAGCAACCTTACGTACCCCAGTGGGCTATAAGCGGACCACAAATTCAGATACACTCCGATCTAACTAATGTTCAATATATTTTATAACTTATAAAATGGCTTGTACTTAAATTAATGACCGTTACAAAAAATACACAATAATGTATAAATCTTAAGTACTACTCAGTAATGATTTATTTAGAACACTAAGTATTTAAATTTTTTTTAATTTATCACACTGCAACCATAACTGAATGAATTCTTTCGGTTTTTGTTGTTTATTATATTTCATGTTAACTGTGCCGATAGATAGGCAGTACCTGTATGATACATAGCATCATTTATTTATCTCAGATTTATTACATTAATGTTAGATAAGCTGAAACATTTTAGGCTTTAAAAATCAACCTTACTACTTGTAATATATTTTTGAAACAGCCATTAATTCTGCCACAAGACATATCAAGCAGTTTCAAGGTTAATCTATCCGGTAAGTAGACCCTTTATATTTGATATGTACTTAATAATACCTTTCATGTATTACCGTGTTTTTACAAAACATTTCATTTTATTTTTGTTTTAACCCTTTCCCTGCCCAATGTATCATATATGAACATTTCCATTGTTTAACTTATGGAGTGTACCTGGTTGATTGATTATTATTGATATATTTTTTTAGCCTCAGTTTTTTAGGGCAGATCATGCGGAATATTTATTACGTACGATTTAGTACGATTTTATAGTACATATATTTAAAACGTTAAATATGTATGGTTCTCGTTTTTTTTTTATATAGAATAAGGGTAACGTTTGAGTATACAGTCCACCTGATGATAAGTGGATGCTGTGGTTCTCGATTAAGATTCAAAATACAGATGCACTGTCACCCCTGAGGACTAAGATGGAATGCCTCATTTCCAATTAAAAAGGAGTCCGGTTCTCTACACTCACCATGCCAAAATACAGCAGCATTAAGCTGTTATCTTACTCTGGTATTCTATGATATGTAAATCAATATTTAGCTAGTGTTAGAGTAATTGTTGACTGTTGCAGGTTTTTTTTTAAAAAACTATACCGTCTATAAATAAAAACATCTGAAAAAATCTCTAGGGACAGCTCAAATTCGCGAATGAATTTCGCCCATAATACTGCACTTCCTTAAGTTAGGATGTATTTACACTAAGCCTTGAAAGGGTCCCCATCTATGTTGACTTGAGCTTCAATTGATATGCAAATATTTATTTTTGCGATCCCCTATCACCATACAAACGATCTCGACACAAGGGAAGGCAGAGACAGGCTTTCGTTTAAAGCCCGCCCAAAAATAAAGTCTTCTCATAAACTTAAATCAGACGGATAATCTTCAAAGTGTTATATGACAATAAATAGAAAAGCTGCCTTTAATTGTGGTTTTCATAATGTGAAAATTATTTATTTACGTATCGTCGTTCCACCGTGTAGTGGCGGTGCAAAGATATCCTAATCCATATCGTCGCGTGGGTGTGGAAGAGTGGCGGAGGGGAACAAGCCATGAGGTGGACAACAGCGTTCAAATCAGCGACCAAGTATTAGTAAGCATTGTAAAATAAAAACTACGGTTGTCAATCTGCCTGCCAAGCGTGGTAACAATGGCAAATATCTCTTTGTTAGACAATCTAAGCGGAGGCCTATAAGCAGTGGACTCTTATGGGCTGTTATGGCTATAGTAGTATTCCGGTGTACAATCCACGGTACTTAGTACTACAAGACCTTTGTAACAAGCACACATGCTTTGACAAATGAGCGAATAGTTCACCTGTAACCTATTTCAAACAAAGAAGGCCATACCTGCGTTGTTACCTCGGAGGACTGAGACGAACTGCTTCATATTATGTAGTCACACTCTTTCTAAGCCTTCAGACCGGAATCTGGATATATCAGTAAGGTCGCAACACTTTTATATAACGCAAAAGTGACAAACGAACTGTAACGTTTACCTGATGGTAAGTGGTCACACTTGCTCATGAACACCTGCAATAAATTTCAAATGAAGAAGACTACAGATCTTTATAGGGACTCTAGTGCTTGTGTTAGGATCAACGGGGTCTACTCGGACTGGTTTGACATCCATAAAGGTGTCAGACAGGGCTGTGTGGCTTCCCCGTGGCTGTTCAACCTATTTATGGACAGTTGTTTGCAAAATTTGAAAGTTGAAGAATGCGGATTAAGAATGGGTGAGTTAACCGTCAAATGCCTTTTGTACGCCGATGATCAAGTTATTCTTGCGTCGTCGGCGGCCGAGTTGCAAATGATGGTTACATTAATGAACGGATCATTAAAAGAAAGGGGTATGAAAATGAACGCAAGTAACACGAAGGTTACGGTTTTTGAAAGAGAAGAAAGTAAAACGATTTGTGAAATAAGAATAGAAGGGGAGTTGATCGAGCAAGTAGATGAGTTTGTATATTAAACCAAATAATTATGTTGTACTCTAAAATACTGCGTACTAGGGAACAGTACAAAATAAGAAAGCTTCGTGGATTTTTAAAAGTCTTTGCAGTTCCAAATATAAAGCCAAGAAGTTTTGTACTTTTAGATATCACATGATCGTAATGATCGCGAAACGTAAGCTTTTCATCAAACAGTATTCCAAGATCCTTAACTACGGATTTTCTATCAAGTACCTGTCCATTTATTTTATACTCAAATGTAAGTCTGTGCTTCTTGTTACTAAATGATAACACAAAACATTTTTTCGTATTCAGATGCATTAGATTTTCTTTACACCAATTATGAATGGAGTCTAAATTCGACTGAAGATTGAATGAATCGCTGAGTGTATCGATAACGGAAAATATCTTCAAATCATCTGCATACAAGAGGCATGGACATACTTGCTGCTTATTTAGCAGGGATGGGAGATATGATAAGGATATAGAACGACGAGTGAATTTATTTATTTATTTATTTCGGTACACAAAACAGATTAACACCAAAACATGAACAATTTAAAATAATAAATACAAAGTTACAATCTGGATGGTATTCCAAAACATGTGCACACAACATGATATTAAGTAACAGTAACGATTTTACAGCACAAATAATTATAACCTTACTTATAAACATACTATATTTATGAACTTATGTTGTGGAAAATTTTGAAAAATTAAATCTTTATTAAAATAATGTTCATTAACCTATACATTTAAATTTAAATTTTAAGCCTTGAATGCCTTATTTACAAAATATATCTAATACAGATTTTTTGAAATTGTTTAATTTGTTATTAAAAATGTCTATATTTTTACTATTATTAATCAATAAGTCATTATATAGGCGACACATTCTTACAAGAGGATTGTAATAGGACGTATATACTTGCCAAGCAAAAGTATTTAGGAAAGTATACCGACGATGGGGCTTAGTATTAATCTTGACAAATGAAAGGAGGGTGGGAGAATCTATAAAGGAATGAATAATTTTGAAAAGGCAAGTCATATCCTGATTTTATTTATTATTTACACCGAGTTGGTAGTGACATAATGTTGAACTTTTTCAGTTTCTCTTCATAGGAGGGCAGACTTCTATTTAAACCGTACCTATAGCAGAGGATTGATAGAAATTTCTTTTGAACACGATCAATACGATCTACGTGGACAGCGTAGTATGGAAACCAAATAATTATGTTGTACTCTAAAATACTGCGTACTAGGGAACAGTACAAAATAAGAAAGCTTCGTGGATTTTTAAAAGTCTTTGCAGTTCCAAATATAAAGCCAAGAAGTTTTGTACTTTTAGATATCACATGATCGTAATGATCGCGAAACGTAAGCTTTTCATCAAACAGTATTCCAAGATCCTTAACTACGGATTTTCTATCAAGTACCTGTCCATTTATTTTATACTCAAATGTAAGTCTGTGCTTCTTGTTACTAAATGATAACACAAAACATTTTTTCGTATTCAGATGCATTAGATTTTCTTTACACCAATTATGAATGGAGTCTAAATTCGACTGAAGATTGAATGAATCGCTGAGTGTATCGATAACGGAAAATATCTTCAAATCATCTGCATACAAGAGGCATGGACATATCAATTTATCAATGAGATCGTTAATAAACGTAATAAAAAATAAAGGACCTAAATGGGACCCTTGTGGCACACCCGATGTCACAGAAACGGGTGAGGATTTGAAACCTTTTATAGTAATTAACTGACTTCTCCTGTTGAGGTATGATTCAGTCCATCTCAACAGACTCCCATGTATTCCGTAACATGCTAATTTAATACATAAAATATTATGATTTACTCTATCGAATGCTTTTGAGAAATCGGTATATATGCTATCAACCTGTTTTCTCTTGGCGAAAGCACTGCAAAGATAGTGTTTGTATTCAAGTAAATTAGAAGTCATCGATCTGTTCTTAATGAAGCCATGTTGTCGAAGCGATAGGAAAGGTTGAATATGATGATAAAGTGAATCATACACCAATGATTCAAACAATTTACCAAGGCAAGACAAGATGCTTACGGGTCGATAATTTTCGCAATTTGATCTGTTGCCGGATTTATAAATCGGAACAATATGAGCTATTTTCCATACTGATGGAAAAATACCTGCCTTAATGGATGAATTTAATATAATACACAAGGGATTACTTAATTCCTTCCCGCATTTCTTAATGAATAAAGGAGGAATACCATCTGGTCCAGAGCCTTTTCTTTGGTCTAATTTCGCAATCTTTTACTGTATGTGGTCTGGTGTGATTGTGATATCACTTAAGGTACAATTACTACGATTGGATAATTCATTGTGAGAATATAAGATAGTTTCCTCTGGGTTTGCAAAGACAGAACTGAAATAATTAGAGAAAAGCTCACATATTTCTTTTTCATCGGAGGAGATGTGATTACCATATTTCATCGTTTTGGGAATACTATTAGCATTATTTTTCTTGTCATTGAAAAAAGGCCAAAAGAATTTTATGTCGTCATCTAAAGAAGATTCGACGGACGAAACAAAATTTTTATAGTCATTTTTAATAAGTTTTTTACATCTGTTGCGTAACATGGAAAATGTATCATAATCCCGAGGATTCTGATATTTTTTGAAACGACGATGATATTTTAGTTTTTCTTCTAAGCTTTGCCTTAAAGCAGGTGTCACAGACTACTAAGAGGATCAGGTGTGAACCATACTGGATAGTTGTTTGTGTCAATTTTAGTCATAGGTGTATGTTTTGCAATAATATTCCTAAGCTCTGCGTAAAATGCGTCAGTCATGCTATCAATATCTTTATGAATTGACAAGATATTATGCCATTTAACTGATTTTAATTACAGATTTATTTTTGAATAATTGCTAAATTTGGTCGTTTTTGTTTTTTGTTTGAGTGAATGCGGGAAATAGAGTAAATGGGGCCTTGCACTCTATTGTGAAGAGTGAAAATGTGTCGAAAAAGGCACGTATGGCAATTCACAATGCTGTGTTGGTCCCTACTTTAACGTATGGTAGTGAAAGTTGGGTGTGGCAGAAGAAGCACGAGAGTAGAATAAACGCAGTAGAAATGCGGTCGTTAAGGAGTATGTTAGGGCTGAATCTGAATGACAGGGTAAGAAATTGTGTAATAAGAGAAGAGTGTGGTTTGCAAGATGATGTGGTGACCAGGATTAAGAAAGGAATGCTTCGGTGGTTTGGTCATGTGGTAAGAATGAATGAGGAAAGAGTGACAAAGAAAATTTATGGTGCAGAAGTGAATGGCAGAGTCGGAAAGGGACGTCCTAGGCGAAAATTTATCGACCAAATTGGCGATTTATTGAAAACGGGCCAAATTAGGAGTACCCTTAACCGACGAGCATGTATGCGTAGGTGTATGGATGTGAAGGAGTTAAGAGAGGTGTGTGAGGATCGTGCCAAATGGAAGTCTGTAGTCTTTGCCTACCCCTCTGGGTGACAGGCGTGAGTGTTTATGTATTATGTATGTAAGACTACAGATGCGTCGTCACGTTTGAGGACCAAAATGGAATGTTGCACAGCCCGTGATTACACTGGCTCTCTATGCCCTTGGGTGAAAAGGTGCTACCTAACCAGATGGACTCGGCAGAAAAGGTATTCGTTTTTACGTGGTAGAGCTAGTAGAGATATTAGTAGTACAGTTGTAGCACGCATGGGTCGGTGCGACCGAGGAAGGACCACGATCTCACTCCAACGTAAAATAGCAGATTAATGCTGCTGTGTTTCGTATGGTGAGTGTAGAGAACGGAGACCCTTTTTGCTGGAAACGAGGCATTCCTTCTTGGTCCTCACGGGTGACAACGCATCTGCCTTTTGATTCGTATTTGAGGATAGATGTCAATGTCTATGGACCACAGCAATCACTGGTAACCATCAGGTGGACTGTGTGCTCGTTTGTCACACTGTTTACGCCCGATTGCCTCGAGCGGGGTGAGGTAACGGTTAGCGTAGCGCGGGAGGGGAGGCTAGCTGCGTCGTACGCGCAGAGCTGTCGTGGCAGTCGGCAGGAAGCGTTTGGGTGCTGCGCCCGCGCCAGTTAAACGTCGGGAGTTACACAATCTCCCGGGTCGAGTGAGGGGTCGCGAGTTTGATGTAATTTTGCGTCGAAAGGGCGGCCTCCTTGTGTTATCTTATATTTGTACGTAACCGTGATAACGAGGCTTATTTCTTGAGTATTTGCGCGAAGCCCGGGTCAATTATACGTTCAGAGCCTTCTAGTGTTATCTTATATTTGTAAGTTTCCGTGACAACGAGGCCGGAATAATATAATTGTTGTTGTAACCGTTTTAAGTATTGTTTGTGACTGGTAAAAGGTTGCGGGCGGCCGGTGTTTTGATTAAAGGCGTGCGTGCGTGCGTGCGTACGTGTGTGCGTTGTGCGATGTCTCTCTCTCTTTCTGTGTGTGTGTGTGTGTGTGTGTGTGTGTGTGTGTGTGTGTGTGTGTGTGTGTGTGTGTGCGTGCGTGCGTACGTGCGTGTGTGCGTGTGTGCGTGTTTGCGTGCGTGCGTGTGTGCGTGTGCGTGTGCTTGTGCGTGTGTGTGTGTGTGTGTGTGTGTGTGTGTGTGTGTTTTTAACATAACTTCAAGATTTCGCAACCGAGAACGTTTGTGCTCTTGAAAATGTTTCTATAATTTATAATTTAAACACGAGCATTTTAAGCTTACTTAGAGGGGTTAATAGTAATGTTAATAGTTACTAGTATTCTTTTTTTTTTTAAAGTTCTATAATAATCTACTCAAAGAAACATATCAGTAAGATCGCTGATTCTGATATTTTTTTTAAATAGAATAAGGGTGACAAACGCGCACACAGTCCACCTGATGGTAAGTGGATGCCGTGGATCATAGACATACACATTTAACCTCGATTAAGAATCAAAACGCAGATGCGTTGTCACCCCTGGGGGTTAAGATGAAATGTTTGGATTCCAGTTAAAAGTATCTTCGGTTCTCTACACTCACCGTACGAAACATAGCGGCATTACGCTGTTATTTCACGCAGGTATTCTATGAGAGCGTGGTCCTTTCCCGGTCGATGCTACAACCATAATATAGCTGCAGCGTGGCTCTACTACGTATAAAAAATGTCTCTTATATCATCTATATCAATATGTAGCAAGTAAAGGGAGAGGTGACTGAAATCTTTTGACAACATGCGATTTACGTCCGTGCGGCGTGAATAGATGGGTGGGGATGGGGTGGCGTTTAAAATAGGCATAAAAGGAAAAAGGGCATTACTTAAGGTGAAGGGTAAGTTGGGTCGCTATCAATCATAGTATTTTCAATAAAATATTTTTGTTAACGAAGAATCCTTATTTCAAAAGGCATTTAAGTAAGGCTTTGTTTATTTGATCCGACATAGTCCTACGGGACGGTAAGTTAAAATAACAATATAGCTTGAATACCTATAGCTTGAAGCCGGCCTGAAGATCCGGCAATTGATGGAGAAGAAAAGTTCTCGAGTGACAATCTCGTATAAACGAAATGTAAGGTGGGCCATCCACAAGATTTTTTTTTATAGAATGAGGGTGACAAACGAGCACACAGTCCACCTGCTGGTAAGTGGATGCTGTGGCCCACAGACGACTATATCTACCCTCACTAAAAAATCATAATGCAGATGCGTTTCCACCCCTGAGGACTAAGATGAAATGCCTTGTTTCCAATGAAAAGATGGCGTGACGAACTGTTAAGACATCTAAAACAAAATGAATGCAGGTTGCAGTGCAGGATGACCGTATTTTGTGGCATCCCCAAGGGCGTCACCATGACGAAGATTGTTTATTTGTATTTCATGACCAGCTCTGTGATTAGCAACTAAGTCGATTATGCTATTTAAAATCCAGATAGTTCAGAGATTGAGGTATACCTGACGAGAAGATGTGTCGTAATTTCCCGAACGCTGTCCAGCCGAGTTGGATCCGTCGATTGACCTCTCGGTCGAAGTTGGACTTACCTAGTCCGACTATTTGTCCCAGGTAAATGTACTCGTCAACAACTTCGAGCATAGTGCTCCCAACAACTACCGGCATAGGTGGAAAATACTTATTTCGCTACAAAATCACAAAGTTATCTTGTACATAATATTTCCAACTTTAAACGTTATTAAATAATATTAGACGTTTCCGAACGTGACGAAAAGGGGTCACACTCAGAATTAAGCGTGGCAAACCACAGCCGCTGTATATCAGTGTTGCCAGTTTCGTCTCTTTCGAGAAGTTTGAGCAGTGGTCTACTCATTTATTCGTACGTTGCGTTGTGTTGAGTGCGTATTACTTGCTTTAACGCATTAATCATACCGGTATCTATCGAAAGCTGTAAGCTTTATCTGGTGTTACCCCTTACTGCATCTACGGGGCGAAATGGGATGTTGGGTTATCTTAAGCAGCCAAAAAACGGCATTACTACTAACAAAACTGAAATACATGAATACATACATATATACGTAATCCATTTTGAGCGTACATTTTTACAAAATTACAAACAAGTAATACTGTTTGTACAAATACTATACATTGCATTCACTATTTTTTATCTATTTACCCCTCTGGTTGCTATTTAATAGACCTATAAATTATGAAGTTATTTCATTTATAGAATAATCTTAGCTGAATATACGCGTATCTTCAGACCACGAAAAAGAAAGGAAAGTGCGGAAGAACCCGATAAAATAGGAGCCCACTTAACAATAGGCGTGGTGGCTAAATTGCAAAAGTTAATGCATAAATAAAAGGCAACAACGTAGCTACGGACCCCCTAGAGTTAAAACTCTCATAATGCTCGGACACGTTTCGTTTCGCCTTTCAGTAGCGCATTGCGATCATAAGCGTTATGCCACACTGAAGTAAAACGCGCTGAGCTAGTGAATTACATTTTCAAGTTGTTGTTTCATATTATTAACCTCCCGTTTGAAAGTTGTTTTAATGGGTCTAAGTTTTGAAAGTCAAAATTTCAATAAATCCTCCACGATTTGATATCTCTAAAGTCGGTTTTTAAGCGGATCTGTGTGTGAATGTACGTTCGTGATCCTATTTGTATCGTAAAACTCGAGATCAAATTATAATATCGGGTTTAAAACAATTTTTATTCAATGTGCAAAGAACAACCTCACGACTATAATATAACCTAAACTCAACGGAGTGGTCAGTTATTTGGACTATCGTGACAGGTGGTGAGGAGAATCCATCGCTATATCAGTGATCAAGCCAACGATGTTAATTGTACACAAGTTTAATAAACTCATAAATACATCCATTCACACTATGGATTAAACCCCATTCACACTGTAGATTGAAGCAAGGCCTCCTGGTTCGGAGGCAAATACCATAACAACTAGTTTTTCGTAACTGCAATAAAAAATTGATAACTTGTTAAACCATTTTCCATCATACTCGCATAAAAAGCATTACAAAATCGAACAAAGAAAGTAGACCACACACGCCGCTGCTTTAGAGCGAATAGCTACGCTGGGTAATAAAATATTAATCAATTAAACCGTGAAATCATCTTTATCTCATCCCATTGGCCAAAAATTGAATATCGGTAATTATCGAAAATATGGCTAATGTTAGATAAAATTATACTAAATAGCAACGCTTTGTTTAACTTTAACACCATTTACTTTAACCACTTCAAACCAGTTGAGACCTTGTGCTACGTTCATTTGTTAATCTGAGTTTTCAATTTCGGGAATTTTCACGTGAATATTAACTGATCTTTAATTGGTCGGCTTGATAAGGAAAGGAGCACACTCTCAGAGAATTTCTTTTGTACGGTGAGCGACGACAATCGCGGTACCATTTTACTAGTAATAAAGTCTTAGCCCTCATAGGTGACTACAAATCTTTATTAAATTCTCAATCGGAATAAAAAATGTAAGTGTCTATGGACCACAACATTCACTAACCATCAGATGGACGGTGTGTTGTTTGTCACTGTCACCCTTACTAATATAAAAAATATACGATTTCGGTATCATATTGCCAGCTTTAGCATACAGCCAGCAAACAACGTAATAGAGCCATGCTTCAGCTATATTATGGTTGTAGCACTAATAGTGTTCTCGACCAGGCAAGGACCACGCTCTCACAGGATACCAACGTAAAATAGTAGCTTAACGTCACCATGTTTTGTATAGTTAGTTTAGAGATTCGGAGACCCTTTTACTAGAAATGAGGGATTCTATATTAGTCCTCAGTGGTGACAATGCATCTACATTTTGATTCTTAGTCGAGAATAGACGTAGATGTCGATATGACACAGTATCTACTTACCATCAGATGGACTGTGTCCTCGTTCATCACCATTATACAATATAAAATACAGCATTATGCATTGAAATATCAGTTTTATTACAAATCTAACACGAGATGGCCACAAGCTGACAAGTGTGTCAAGAAACTAATGTAAGATTCGCTAAAAAGTTCACAGAGGTGAAAGAAACATCCCTGAGCCCGCCAAAAGCTATATTATGTCGGCTGTCTCTCAGCATCAGCTAAAACAAGTCAAGTTGATGGAAATCTTTGAAACACTTTTGGTTAGCATGTCACAAGAGTAATATGAAAGCATTAAATATGAAAAGTTGTTTCGCAAATAAAACGTCATGCAATGAATTGTATTGTTAGTCTTGGCAGATTTTTTTTACAAAGCGACGTCACGAACGGACTTGCAATACATGTACACCTGTAACCAGCTCTAAACAAAGGTTACATATGCGTTGTCATTTCCAAGGACTGAGGTTGAATGCCTCGCAGCCCGAAATTATACTGATTTTATATACTCTTTAGTCCGGAAACGGCACTTTTCAGCACTGTTGTTTGGTGTAAGTAAAGTAAAGTAAAGTTACAGCCTATATACGCCCCACTGCTGGGCTCAGGCCTCCCCTCATTTCTGAGAGGGTTTAGGGCAAGGAAGTGTCCGCCGCGCTGCCCAAATGCGTGTTGACGAACTTCACATGACTTCGAAATATTTTTTTTCTTATTCCTCAGACATGCAGGTTTCCTCACGATGTTTTCCTTCACTGCCGAGCACGTGGTAAATCAGCACTTAAAATTGCAATTAACAATTTCATTGGTGCCGGCGGGGATCGAACCCGGGTTACTCGCGTTCTGTTATATTTACAGCGAGCGTTAACCACTGAGCTACCACGGCTCAGTGGTTAACTCTTGTTTGGTGTGTCTATCATTAATTGAGTCTGTAGTATATCGCTCAAACGGAACCGGAGTTTTTCTTATGTCGTAAAAATGATTATGGCGTGAAGATTACATATTGTTACGAGCTTAGGGTTCGTGACAATAAAAATTGCCGATATAATTACCTAAATTAACACTTTAATTTACTTTACACAAATTAAAACTTAAAACACTAATAATTAAACACACTAATTCACTTAATTCCGCTCCGAAGCTTCGCTCGTATCGCCAATTCAATACTACCTCGATCGCATCTTGCAGTGCCTATTTATATAAATTAGCAAAATATCCAGAATGTTCAAGTAAACACGCGCAAGGTACCGAGAGTTCGAGTTTTAAACTTCAAGAAGTTTAGTTCTTCGGTTCGAGACTAGATGGTGCTAGTGGCGCTGATTTGAGCGCGTAACACTGCCCCCTCCTAAGACATGCTCGTCCCGAGCATTATTGGCCCCATAGTAACGCGCCAAGCGATCCACATGGACGATCTTAGGAGTCCCTCTTGCGCCTTTCTGTAACGGCTCCGCAATGTCAAGGGCTGTCCTATCCCGTGGTGCACCAACATTGTACAATTTCGGTGCTCTGCTACTACGTGTCTGAGGTCCCCGCACGGCCGCACAACTTGTACATGTACGACACCAATCCTCGACATCGTCACGATAATGCACCCAGTAAAACTGTTCTCGGACCTTCAGTAGAGTTCGTTTAACTCCCAGATGGACTCTTGAACGACCATTATGGCACAGCTGTAGAACATTCGGCACTTTGGCTTTAGGGACAACCATTTGCAAACGGCAGCTGTCTCCTCGACCATTGTCCCATTTACGGCACAGGACTCCATCCTGAATCAGCAAGCTGTCCCACTGGGCCCAATAGCTTTTCGTGGTTGAACTCATCGCTGAGACGTCCCTCCACTTAGGCTTGGTAGCACGGGCCTTCATCCATCCCAGAATCGGCTTGATGTCCGGATCTTCCTGCTGTGCATGACGTAGGCTGTCCTTCCACCCGTTGCTGAGGTGGTCTGTCCTGAGCATCCTCACGGATACCACTTCCTTACTCTCTTGCCTACTACAATAGTTGCAATCTTCAGGACAAGGTCTTCTTGACAATGCATCTGCGTTGCCGTGAGATTTCCCGCTGCAGTGTCGGATAGTAAAGTCGTATTCCTGCTGCTGCTGGGCGGTGCTGTTAGCCGCACTTCCTTTCTGAGACCGTTCACCTTCCCTTCCTAGGGTGTGCTTAGGGCAGCTGGACCGAAGATGGCCCCTTTCCCCTCAGCCATAGCACCTAGGGCTGTATCCTTTATTGTGGTCGCGAACCGTAACTGCTGCAACCTCCCTAGCGTGAGGTGAACGACGATCCTGTCGCCGCCAGGCAGTGCCGTTAGCTGTACTACCCTCCTGATATCGTTCACTTTCCCTCTCTGCGCTTCGCTTAGGGCAGCTGGATCAAAGATGGCCCTTTTCCCCACAGCCATAGCACCTTGGGCTGTATCCTTTGTTGCGGTCGCGAACTGTAGCTGCTGCAACCTCCCTGACGCGATGGGAACGATGATCCTGCCGCACGGCTTCCACTTCCAGTGCATGGGCCAAAGCGTCCTTAAGCGTCTCGTGGTGCCCGAGCCTCACAGCAGCTCTGACTTCCAGGTCGCGGATGCCGTCGATGAATGTCTGCACCAGGTTCCCTTCAATGAGCGCAGGTACAGACCGGTATGCTTTTCGCACCAGCTTCTCCACTTCCAGAGCCCACTGCTGCAGGTTTTCGTTGATGCGCTGCACACGATCTTTAAGCTGCGCACGAAAGACGTGTTCCAGGTGAGCGTCGCCATATCTCGCCTCCAATGCCTCAAGGAGTTGCTCATAAGTCACTTCCTCACCGAGAGCTTCCAGAACTGTTAAGGCCTGGTCGCGCAGGCCTAGCGTGAGAGCAGTTATGGCCTGACTTTTATTCCAGCCGTTCGCCTTCATAACAGCCTCGAACTGGATTTTGTAGGCCGACCAGGAAGAAGTCCCGTCGAACGGTGGTACCTTGAACCCACGTAGCGAAGGTGTAGTAGCTACTGTGGGGGCTGCAGTTCCATCCCCAAGTTTGAGGTCGTTCAGCGTTTTCTTCACGTCAGCCATCACGTTATCAACCCGATGGTTCACATGGTTGATTCGGGTATTTCATGTTCTTCGATTCGGGTTTCAGCCTTCGCGATTTGGGTTTCAGCTTCCGACAGGCGGTTGTCATGCTGAGCAACCCTATCCTTAACCTCCTTTATCTCCTTCCCGAAGGTAGCGTGTAGATCCTTCATGAGGAGCATTTGCTCTTCCAACCGACGGGCCTGTTCCTCTTGTCCCCCCCGCAGCTGCTCTTCCAATCGGCGTGCCTGTTCCGCCTGCTGGCGAGCCTGTTCCTCCTGCCGTCGAGCCTGCTCCTCCTGTCGGCAAGCCTGCTCCTGCAGCATCACCATCAGAGCACCTAAGTCAGGTGCTGCAGCTGTAGGAGCTACCGACGGGCCTGCAGCCGGTGGCTGGCCCTCCGACGTCTGCGGCGTTGCACCACCAAATCTTCGTTGGTCCATCTCCTGCTGGCGTTGACTTCGTGTACGGACACCCTCCGTTTCCTCCTTAGGTAAAATCGGCATAATTTTATCCCACTTCTGACACCAATTGTTACGAGCTTAGGGTTCGTGACAATAAAAATTGCCGATAAAATTACCTAAATTAACACTTTAATTTACTTTACACAAATTAAAACTTAAAACACTAATAATTAAACACACTAATTCACTTAATTCCGCTCCGAAGCTTGGCTCGTATCGCCAATTCAATACTACCTCGATCGCATCTTCCAGTGCCTATTTATATAAATTAGCAAAATATCCAGAATGTTCAAGTAAACACGCGCAAGGTACCGAGAGTTCGAGTTTTAAACTTCAAGAAGTTTAGTTCTTCGGTTCGAGACTAGATGGTGCTAGTGGCGCCGATTTGAGCGCGTAACAATATTGTAGAATAACTCCAGAATGACTATATCTTTTTTTATGAACTATGTGCTACAACTAATTTATGAATGTTAGTTTTTAAAGCGCGTACCGGAAAATATATATGTCTATAACTGCTTTGCACCAGCAAAGCAGTTATATGTTTGTCTTTGGTGAAGCCTAAATGTCTGGCGCAAAGTTTTTCTTTGAGTTTTACGTTGTGTATTTTAGTCATCTTCAAGATTTCGGTCTTCAAAATAGTCGATATAGTCTCCACAATAATAGGCGAGTTGCCCTGTACGGACGTCAACATCTCAGATACTTTCCTATTCCCATAAGTTGTAAAGCATCCGAAATGTTAATAAAAAAGTTAAATCAAGTAAAATTAAGCGCGATTAAATCCGTAAAGTTGATTTTATTTAATGTGTAAAATTCGCTTAAATATTAAAAAAAATGTTATTTGATCATTTGAGTATCTTTGAAAAATGCTTTATACTTACTCGGTATCAAAAAGATATAATTCATTATTTTTTGTTTCATTTAACATTTTACGTAAATCCTTAAAAATTGCTGAATTGCTCACCCACCTTATCTCCTTAAGTAATCTAAAAAAAGAAGGATAAGAGAATCTGATAAAAAAACATCATAAATATCGTAGTAAAATATCATGGTTATTTCTGCCCTTATCATCAAAGGGATCGTTCTTTCCGAGATTGTGCTAGTTGTATTAATTGGACCATTTGCACACCCTCAGCACACTGGACATGCAGATTAGTAAATAATGACCTGATACCTTCATTTCGATAATGCTCCACCTCCACCGCATCACCAATCTTTGAATTTTTTTGTTTAACAAGTTTATTGTTGTTCCGCCTGGTCTTCAAGGCTTTGTTTGTAAGATATAATTGTCAGATAAGGTGAGCATATGAAGATATTCCCTTTTCCATCCGTTTCAAAAATTCTTCTAGCGTAATTAATTATTGCTCTCTTAGATCAACAAAGAAAGATATTAGTAGTTAAAAGTTGTTATTTTAATGGATTGACTACTTTAAATAAAGATTTAATCCGCATGGTCCAAGATTGGTGACTTATAAAAAAAATATGAAATTATATTTTATTATATATATATATATATATATATATATATATATATATATATATATATATATATATATATATATATATATATATATATATATATATATATATATATATATATATATATATATATATATATATATATATATATATATATATAATTTTTTATAGGATAAGGGTGACAAACGAGCACACAGTCCCAACTGACGGTAAGTGGTTGCTGTAGCTCATAGACATCGAGTCGACTAAGATGGAATACCTATTTTCCATTAAAAAGAATCGCCGGTTCTCAACACTCACCATACGAAACACAGCAGCATTAAACTGCTATTTTACGCTGGTATGCTGTGAGAGCGCGGTCCTACCTCGGTTGAGCCGTCCCATTCGTGTTACAACCATAATATACATGCAGCGTATACTACCACGTCGTGGTCAATTCATAGTGTAATTCAATACTGCTTTTTAAGTCCGGTGTTTACATACACCAGATGAAACTCTCAAAGAAACAACCCTAACTCGACAATCGATCTTCGCCATTATTGCTCCATAATAACGCAAGATTGCGGCAAATTGTTTTAATATAAGACCTGCAGTAAAAAAAACATACGTCATCCTCCATACTCGCCAGATCTAGCCCCAACCGATTACCTTCTTTTCCGTTCGCATTCCCGGAGTTTCATTGTAATGAATTTTTTTCATTTCATTTTATTTATTTACATTCATTGAAATGAGGCATCTCATCTCAGTCGTCAGGGGCGACAGTGCATCTACGTTTTGACTCTTAATCGAGGATAAACGTAGATGTTTATGGACCGCAGCATATACTTACCATCACGTAGACTGTGTGCTCGTTTGTCACGTTTATTCTATACAAAAATATTTCACGCCCATAATGCTAAGACATATAAATAACTACGGTTCCGTCAAAGCGATATACGAGTACTACAAGTACAGTAAATAACAGTTATCAATCACTTACTAAATCTTAAAATGGGAATCACATTCCCAACTCCGACATTACTGGGGTTTTCGAGGGGAGGCTGCTAACTTGAATTCGGTCTAGAATCCTCCTAAAAAGTGGTCATATATGCTAGTCACTTACATATACAGATATACAGTCACAAATTATCACCACACCTTCACTAAATCTTGCCATAGTAAAATTCAGGATATTGTTCGGGAGTACCCTTGCTCGAGGGACCAGTGGGGTGCATCACATGCAGGGCAGTTTGGAATTCGGAAAAAAGTCTGGAATATTGCCTACCTACATCCGTTATCCTGAAGCCTCGTTTGCCGTGTTATGTGCAACAAGAATGTCTTTGGAATGTCAATTTGACCAGACTCTCAGCAGTACCAGCGTAATTTAGCAGCATAACGCTACCTTGTTTCGTATGGTGAGCGAAGACAACCGGAAAAGCATCGACATTTCAATTTTTAATCGAGGATATATCTTATTTTTTAAAACATAGATATAGAACTTCCATGTTCCAAAACATTTAATATTACTATCAGGCGGGCTGTATCCACATTTGTCGCTTACTTCTGTAAAAATAAAACATGGAAAGAATACACTGATATTTGAAAAGACATTACATCCTGTAGACATTTATTTTGCAAGCGTTAAAAACCTATATATGCAAAAAATATTTTATGGCTTTCGATAGATTGCAAGATAAAAATCTCGTTTATTTCAGGCGTAAAATTCCCAGACCGGCCATGGAGAAACATCAAAGGTGCCGCAATGTCTGGTGCTGCGAATGTTAATTTATATATATTTGCGTGACAATAAAGTCAATACCTCTCTACAATGGGAGAAGCCCAGCAGTGAACTCTCAGGGGCCGATGAAGAAGAAGAGAGGAAAAAGGGAGAGAGAGAGAGAGAGAGGGGAATATGTAATTAATATGCGAAGTGACAGATCATGCGATTGTCGATCTCTTTGTAAAGCGTGGTTCTTTAAGACGATTCCCAACTTGGGATACACGTATGTTCAGCAGTGGGGTTGCAAGATTCTTAAAATACTGTTACGTTATTCAGTCAGTTCAGTCCACTGCCGAACATAGGCCTCCCTATATATATATATATATATATATATATATATACACAGGATATATGCCATAATTGCCACGCTTGGCGAACGGGTTGGCAACCCCGCAGTCTTTTTATTTTTAGTCGTTATTAGGAAGACGCTGCTGTCCATATCCTGGGCATTCAGGTGGCCTTTCACGACATCCACGGGATGATATGGAGTATTGGATATTCTTACACTGCCACTTCATGGAAAGATTTTTAGAATAGTGAACACTTAATAAAAAATGAGTAAGGCATAAAATAAGACAATTAATAATTTTAATTATAATTTTATTAAATTAATTCTATAACTTTTTTTACATATAGTAAATTATATGTGCCACGTTTCGTCAATTACATTGAATAATGCTGCCGATATCGTTAGCAGAATTCGCAATAGTACCTAATGTTTGCCTCTACTTTCAGACAACGATTGACTGCGGGCTCGCCGTCGTTACTTATTGCAGCAATACTCTAACCTTCCGAATGCATTAACAAATTGTTCAATATTTTTTGGTCTTTTTAAATTACATACTTTATATTTATTTAGGCATACAACATATGGCAACATTTATTTCTTTGAAAATAGTGAAATAGTGTAGTAGTGATACTGTTTGATAGTTGTCAAGAGTTAAAAAAAATGATAGCTGTCAGATGCATTCGGAAAGTTTTAGTGGAGTTTGAAATGAATGCGTTGTTTCACGCAGCCCGCCATCCGGCTTGGACTTGTCGCTCCACCGTCAAATTGCTCCAAGAATATATTTATGAAATAATTTGTATAAAAATTTTGGTTCCAAATATTTACAATTTCACTGATATTTTTATACAATGCCGGACTAAATTTAATTTACAGCGACTAAGGTATACGACGGTGGAGCGGCTACAGTCGCCCTCGGATAGACGTGAATAATGTTTATTGCAATTTCATTTCTAATAACACATTTCTTATCTAACGAGGTGCGTGCGCATACAGTGCGACGCACCATTTCTAATACCCTATCGTTACAGTGAAACATCTGTCTTAATATAGAGCGTTTTAAGCTCGACAATCTACAAGAGAAGTGATACACATACAGCTGGAAGATATAGCAAATCAAAGTCACTGTAGCAATAGGATACAGATAAAATTTAGTTAAGGAAGAGACAACACCGAAGGCAGAGGTGACCGGATCCGTTTTCTACAACTGTCGCCCGCGCGATTCTAGCCCTAGAGTAGCACTATGGCGATACCTCCCCGTTTTTGTGTTTAAAAAAATATCGTTTACAATTAACACTCAAGTAGGGGCTTATACAGAATTTGTACTCTTAAACCGTCCCATCGTCGCTAGCACCCACTTATAGAATGTAGTGAATATTAGTGAGTGAAACAACGTAAAGGTTCACCTCTCCATTTCCTAAAACTAGTTTCCCAGCATACGGTTTTCCGGATGGAGTACTGAAATATGCAAAAATCTTGACAAAAGCGAGACACTGGTACGAATTTTATAACACTGATAATGCAATCCTAAAATAAATTAAACAAATTTGTGATAATATAAATAATTTCCAAAAGATAAATGTTCTATTAATATTGACATAGTCTAGGCAGGATTTGACAGAGGCGCGTAGCCATGGGCTTTTTCGTAAGTTTATATACAAAGATAAAATATTTCTCGGGTCTATTGACTAAAACGGTACGCATTTACTGACATAGATCGTGCTCTGCTTAGTAACCTTGTTTTGGAAATAGCTACAAAAAGCGATGCCAAGTTAAAGATGAAAAAATTGTATGTCATCAATGTAACCGTAATTCGACACTATTATAACATATTACAACATTTTAATTGCATTTCGTTTCCTGAAAATGCTTACGCGTTTAATATTGCAATATAGTTTTCGTTCAGCAATACATCTAGTCGGATATAAAAAAATTACAAGGTTTTTGTGTCAACCAAATATATTTAGGATTTAAAATATATATATTATGTAGCTTGGCTGTTTGTCAACGCACAGTATCGCTTTACGTAGGCATCAAAAATAGGTACCGGTAACGTTAAACGGAACGCGTTAATTTCGAACGAATTTGTCTACGGAATCTACGCGTTTTGGCGGACTTTTTAATGTCATGAAATGGACGTGTGATTGAAATCGCGGCAAAGTCGTGTCTTTACGAATAAGAGTGAGTGTGTGGCGCCCGACGGACTCACGCGGCTCTGCCGCTAATTGACAACGCAATTTAAACCTTAATAAGAGATCAGAATGTCATTTCTAAAACAAATGTAAAACTTACAAATGATAATACGTTTAAAACTACGCTTATGACAACATCCATACTTTAAAACAATTATACCATAATTGTATGTTTTCAGACTCCGAACATTCAAATGGGCCGGTAAAGATAGTATGAGATTTGAATGGAGCAAATTGGGCCCCTGAATGCCCGTCCATGAAAACGACCGAAAAGATTATACAATGAAAACCACTCTCTCGCATCATCATAAAATGAATTAACAATTTATTATTTATAAGATACAATAGTTATAACAAAAATATATTGTGTACTCTTCTAGAAGTCGACTCCTAACGAAATTATACCGTGACGGCGTATTGTCCAGCTGTTATTTCCATGTTGTACATTTATTTTTGGTATGTCCACATAAATTAGTGTCCTTGAGAGTAATAAAGTCATTTTACTCGATAAACTAGCTTTTTAACAGAATGACAGATTGAAGATTATGGTCGCGTTGTAAAATTTCCACAAATTGTAATATATATTGATATATTTTATTGAATTACTTTAAATTAAATGTGATGATAGCTCAGACGAACAAAAAGAATGGACGGAGCGCTGTATAAATTTCAAGTGACGCAAAAACCAAGCCGAAACCGTGCTCAACTTATTGTGAGAACACGCACCCACTTACACATATGCATTTTAAATCATTTGGTGTTAAGTATGTGCGCGTCCAGCAGTGAACTTTTATGGGTTGATAAAGAAAGGAGAAAGATGTGCGCGTGAGCATGGTTTTGGCATCACTAGAAATGTCGGAGCGTTCCGTCTTTCTTTGTTGGGCTGAGGATATAAGAATATTTTTAACTTAAAAGTACAATAAATATAAAAACAAAGGTATTTCTTTGTTTTTGTGACTGTGTAGTGGGCCACAAGTAAATATTATCTATATAAAATTACTAATTTACGGATCTATTTTATGTGCCTTATGATATTGATAAATTTTTTTTTTATTAAATAAGATATGGGTTGCACCTTGAAACTGTAAATTTTGTCTTTTTAATATATAATTTCAAGAAAAATAAAATGAAATTAAAGAGTTATTTAATATAAGAGAAAATTAGAAAATCATTTTAAAAATAATAAAAATATTTAAGGCATGACATTATTCTTTATTCCTCTGCGTGTTTTAACTGACCACAAAAATATGTTTAGACCATTTTTTAAAGAGCACTCAGACCAAAAAAAATTGTACATCTCAGTTGACGCAACAACCGTGCTCAACTTTTTAACACGCATTCACGCAAACATCTTTCTTCTTTCTTTAAAAGCCCGTAAAAGTTAACTGCTAGAAAGCCCACGCATCACGTTCTTACTCTCTTTGTTGTTCTGAGAATAAACGAAAAAAGCCAACAGATCCAAAAATGACACATTACTCAGATGGACGCGCGATAGTGAAGTGAGATCATTAATATTCAAAATTAATACTTAAAAATACGATGTTAGTTAGCATTGTCGGACATTTTAGGTACGTTAGTATGCCACTTAAATTTCAATGGTACTCCTTTAAAAATGGCATTTCGGTTAGTATAATTTTGTTACGCACCTTTTTGGTACGTGTTTGTTTCGAAAACAAATAAGCGGTCTATGTGATTTCAAATCTATTAACTCTCATAGCCGCATTCGTTAGTAACAGAATAATTACGAAAATTGTTAGAACTTAAATTAATATCTTTTTTGGTGGGTTTCCATTAGCTGTGATGAACCCTTAATATATAATTTTGCAGCGGCATTTTACCGCTTAACATTCACAGATCTAACTCTATTTGATTAATTTATACAAGAAAAAATAATTATATACAAAATATAAAATTGATATTTATCTATACAACTTTCGCCACGTCAGCGACCTTTTGTGGAAATCATTAACAATAAGTACTTAGACTTTTCTAATAGCATTTTGAAAGACAATTAAATATATCTTTATAAATTTGAGAAATAAAATAAACGAAAGTAAAAACAACATTGTATTTCTTATTAAAACACTAAACGAAAATTAAAGTCCAAGATTTATTAAAAGCATTTGGAGCGTCAAAATGAGTTTGTGATATTGTTACGAGCAAATATTTGATTTTGATGAAATGAAAATGTAAAGTAAAACTTATGATAACGTAATAGAAGATTTAATAAGATTTAAGATTAAGGTGAACAATTATTTCAATGTGACATAAGTAATAAACTCGATTTTATAGCAATTTACTGGAAATTATACGCTATTACTTCTCAGTGGAAAGTACTTCCTTTGGTTTGAAATACAGTATTTTGAATCAGAGGAAGACTACTTGATGCTGTTTTTAAACTTCTTTTTTTAAACGCCATTGACAAAGTTAATTCAGTAGTCATTGCTATAAAATTATTATAAACATTGAGTTAAAATAGAGAAATTACATAAAATATCAAAGAAAGGACGTAAAAAATGTGAGCAGTGAAAATAATTCAAAATTGGAGAAAAAAAAAACACTGATTTTTTTTGGCTATTTTGTACTCAGTATGATGGATGTGTGACGTTGTTAGGTGCGTGTATGTGTGTATTAGTGTATGTGTAGGTGTGTGTTTGTGTGTGTGAGTGAGTGTGTGTGCGTGTGTTGCGGCGCGGGCGCAGTTCTCCGCTGAGTCACTCTGTACTGGGACACCGGTCCGTCCCGTTCAGTCACAAACAGCATTCGCCTTAGTACATATACCAACAAAATGTCCTACGATTGTTTTAAGTTACGAAGTTACAACGCTTGCGACGAATTCCGGGCCGTGCTTGCACTCGCGCCGCGTTTCGCCCACCTGCAATGTAACAAATATGAATGTGCTTTCCTTTACGTAATCCAGACTGAAGTTCGGTCACGGCGGCCGGTCTCAACGGAGCCAGCCATCTGCACACGACAGGATTATAATGCACGAGAGTACGCACTATGCGCAAGCACAGGTTCACTCTCTATTCCCTCACTCTTATAGCCCGATGGGACAATAATTCGACACGACCAGATGGAGATTAGGCGATGGAGGTTATTACATTAATTGTATAGTTGTAGCACGAATGGGTCGGCTCGACCGGGGAAGGACCACGCTCTCACAGAATACCAGCGTCAAATAGCAGCTTAATGCTGCTGTATTTCGTATGGTGAGTGTAGAGAACCGAAGACTCTTTTTACTGGAAAAGAGGCATTCCATCTTAGTCCTCAAGGCTGACAACGCATCTGCATTTGGATTCGCGAACGAGGATAGATGTAGATGTCTATGGGCTACAGCAACCACGTGCCATCAGGTGGACTGTATTCTCGCTTATCATCCTTTTCCCATAAAAAAGTACTTTCCGGATCGGGACAAAATCAAGTATTATGAGAAATAATAATACTAATTCTTGATTTTGGCCCGACCCGGTATTCGAACCCGACATCTCATGCTCAGCAATCTCGTTTACGATCGCTAGACCACATTTATTTAGAAATAATATAAATAGTGTGGTTTAAAAATAATATAACAAACGAAATAAGAGCGTGAACTTGTTATGTCAACAGCGACGCCCAACCTCTTTCGCTTCGCGTTCATGGCGTGCAAGTTTATAAAAAGTACTTTCGTTAATATAAAACATTTTAGCCACAAACAAACATTGATTGTCAGTGTAGCACAAATACTAATTATTAGGATACTTCATAATACCCTAGGCCGTGTGGTGCCGGCGTAAGGGAATGCATCGTTTTCCCTCATGTTGTGTTATAAGAGGGGACTGTGGTAAATCCCAGAAGAATCTCATGGTTTTCGCTTCTGATAGATAACAAACATCGCGTTTGTGCCAAACGTGAAACGCCCAGGCCGACGACAGGATGCAGCGTCAAAGGTGCGAGACGTCTGGTGCTGCAATCCTGCCAAGCCTGCAAAGTGTAGCAATTGAGGCAATTTCTTCCCACAGTGGGAGAGGCACGTTCAGCAGTTAATTTGATTGGGCTGTTGCAAGAAAGAAGAAGCGTGGGAAACATAACCTTTTGTTTTCCTTCCACCGAATGTCTTTTTAATCTCATTTTATGCGTACAATTATCAGCATAAACATCCGAATCGGGAATAGCGTTAAATGTGTGAAAAATATGGAACTACGGATTATTATTTGCCTGCAAAGCCTATCTCAGTTTATAATGAAGTAATAGATTGAATTCATTGGAATGTAATAGAGGTGAAAATATGGCAAATTCTCCTTAGACTCCGCGAGGTCCGTGTCCAGTAGTGATAAGTTTACTTATTTATTTATTTACTCTTTATTGTACACCAAAATACAAAACATCAAGTACAGTTAAATCTAAATTAGAATATGTACAATAGACGGTCTTATCACTCTGAAAGTGATTTCTTACGGACAACCTTTGCGTAGAGAACTGATGCAAACAAAAGTTAAAATAGAGGGGGGCTTACAAAATAATAATAAAAATATATAAAATACATACAAATAATGATAAGTGAAAATTATATATAAAATATCATATAATAAATTAAATGAAAAGAGTACGAGAAAGGAAAAGTAATTTATGTAATAGCGATTATCTAATAGCGCAAATTTTGAAAGAGTGAAGAGATTAAGCACGACGAATATGGAGAGGTAAAGAGTTCCACAATCGCACAGCAGTTACGGTAAAGAATTTCTTAAAGAGGAAGAAGAGTGCAAAGGTGTAGAGAGAGAAAGATTGACGGAGGATCGAAGGAACCGATTATGGGTAAGGGAAAGTAAGTAATACTGGAAATGGTTTTTTAAATAATGAGGAGTGGAAGGATTAAACAGCACGCTATATAACGCGGAGAGAATGTGAGTATTCCTACGAAGGCGGATCGGCAGCCATTTGAGCTGTTTGCGAAATTCGGAGATGTGATCATATTTGCGAAGCCCAAATATAAATATAATGCATACATTTTGAATGCGCTCAAGCTTATTAAGCTGCTTCTCAGTAATGTCAAGATAGCAAATATCAGCATAGTCAAGGATAGGCAGAAGTAGAGACTGGGCGAGTAAAGTAAAAAAAAGTAGTAATAAAGGTAATTTAGGCTGCATACCTGGAGCGTGTTACGCTACGCGGTACGCCGCTGTCACCACTGTGCCCGGACACCAGCGACTCACAGTCACTCGGGTTCGACGTGTAGCCAATTACGTCCACTTCATCTGTAACGAAAACAAACATGTGTTAAAATAGTTAAAAGTAAAGATACAGGCAATATACGTTCCACTGCTGGCCGTGTGCGCTGCTCCAGTGCGTGTTTTCGTACCTCAGGTCATATCCTCAAATATGATTATTCTCTAGACATTCAGTTTTCACGTGAAATTACGGCAACCATATATGGGCAGTGGCAGCCACTTAGTTACCACTGCTCATATATTATTTTTTACTTATTTAACATTTTACGTACACAAAAACGAATGTTACAATTTAAAAATAAAAATATATTTTGTACAAAGGCACTGCTTATTTCATATTGAAATTTCTACCAGCAGGCCTGATACTGGGCAGTTCAGAGAGAAGCAGTTTTAGTGTGCACTCTCATAATATTTATTGTAATATTAATATACACAAAATAAAAATAAACACATATAACTAAATACATACACATACATGTATATATACAAGTCATGCATTAAATCAGCATCAGCAAACAGGAAGAAAATTCAATAAAAATGTGCTTTAAAACCGTGAAAAAAAATTTAGTTCTGGAGGAATTTTGAGTTTTTAATTTAAAATTTAAGTCTTTAAATGTGATCTGCAAATTGCATCGGGGTGATGCACCTAGCGAAATCGATTACGTCGGTGATATTGGATTGCATAGTATATTAATGAGGAATATACTGGATGTCCTTTTTTACCTTCTGGAAAAAGTTAAGGTGTAACATGTGAATGGAGTAGAAGCCTATGGCACTGATATTTTACCAAAAAATAAAAACTTTGAATTAAATAAATAAATTAAAATCTATCGAAATTCAAATCATATCCACTCTAGCCTGTGACCTTGCGAAGTGACAAGGTCAAAGATGACCACATGAGGAGCACCAGACAAGAACCACAAAGAATTATCCCGTAGTTATGTTAACACAAACATGGCCGAATTTATCAATATTCGATAGTGAATTATTCTAAGAGCGTTACAATGTCTATAGAACGGATAGTGAATCAAGTACAATGAATCTCTCTGGGTCCCTATAAACGTTTGAGAAGGCAATATCCAATATAAATTATACAGCAGTGGCGTCTTACCTTTCGAAAAATAACTTTTTGAAATCTTTATTGTAAATACGAACATAAACTTACAATGTCAAAATTACACATTAATAATTGGCGACTTTAATCAAATTTTTTTAAAGTCAGCATTCATTGAATAAGCTTTAACTGATATAGTAATTAGTGAAAGAACTATGTAATGTTATTTTCGACCGAATTTAAAAAAAGAAGGATGTTGTCAATTCAACAATATTTTTATGTGTGGTTACCTCATAAGTTTTTTGTAGGTGAACTGATTTTGAGGATTTTTTATTTTAAAGCTGGTGCTCCTCGTGTGGTCGCAATTAAATTTGATCAAGATCTGACCAGTAGTTATTGAGTTATCCTCAATAATGCGTATTTAATTGACTTCGAAAACATTAATGATGCTCTCATATTATTTATATTGAAGTCAGTTGTACAAAATATTTAATTTTACCACTTGTGTTCAAACTTGTTAATAGGAAAGTTGATTGCATGCATCAACTAGAATACTTGGATCGTAAAAATATTCACATTTCGTATCAAACTTAGCTAAGAGGAATCTAGGCTGTAACTGAACCTTGAATGGAATTCAACGTCTTAATAAATTCCTGTCGAAAGAAGTAGATATAGACATATATCAATAGCAAATTTAATTTTAAGAAGTCAATACTTGACTCTTCTTATCAGCTAATTTTTTTCACCGCCGTGCATGCATTTCACGAACATTTCTTATAGTGATAAAAATTTATTACGTTTAATTTATGAGTATTTATTTATGAGCAGAGAGTAATAATAGTTTTATTCCGTATGAAGCGATCGCGAAAACATAGAAATAATTTATTTTTTGTTTGGCACCTAAAATATTTTATTTCCAACATAAGAAATAATATATTAACTTAATAGTTACTCTTTGCTTTTGCTGTAGTTTCGAGTAGCGGGAACACCTGCACACTGGCGTTATAAATCTCTATCCGATAATTTAGAGATTGCTCGCGTCGGAGGCACATAAATCCCGGAGGTTCCCGGGAACTGACGTCATAGCGCACGCCCCCCCCCCCCCCGACGCTGTGGGTGCATTGATTGGAAGCGTTATTAGCAATGGTAAGTAACTCTTAGTTACCCGGAGAAAATATACACACTGGGTAGTTTACCGTTCACAAATAAATGAAAGAGAACAATCACCTTTTCATTTAATACAAATAATATAAAAACTACGGTTAATTAATTAAACTTAACATAGTAATACTGAATCCGCTAAGCAAAAGTCATGAATTTCATGATAATTTTAAAAAAATCTGGAATTTTCACTTCTTTACTTAACTGCATCAAATAATATTGTTAACATTTCTAGAAACAAAAAAACGAGAAACCTTTCAGTAAAATTTATAAAAACACATTTTTAATTATTTTATCTATTCATTTAATAATTTTCTAAGCAATCGTCGTTTTAAAGATACCACATTGATGGTACATCAACAGTATAACATACTTATTTGTATTTACGTAATTTTAAATTTAAATATTGACAAGTTTCACAAACCGGTTGAACGTTTTCTAGGCATAATAAATTGAATTTGAGTTATAAAAATTAAAACAACACGCATTGATCATGTGCGATGGTCCCAATGATGATAATCGGCCATGAAGATATTTTTCATACAGTATTTTTACGTGGTAGAGCCATGCTGCAGTTATATTAGTAGTATAGTTGTAGCACGAATGGGTCGGTCCGACCGGGGAAGGACCACACTCTCACAGAATACCAGCGTCATATAGTAGTTTAATGCTGCTGTGTTTCGTATGGTGAGTGTAGACAACCGGAGACCCTGTGTACTGGAAATGGGGCATTCCACCTAAGTCCTCACGGATGACAACGTAATCGAGGATAGATGTAGATGTCTATGGGCCGCAGCAACCACTTACCATCAGGTGGGCTGTGTGCTCGTTTGTCATCCTATCCTATAAAAAATATAAAAAAAATGAAGAAATTATTGTATTATCATCAGTTCGCGCTCAAGCGGGTGATAACTGAATTGAAAAATTCCATTACATTCATAGTTTTTTTTCAGTTTAAGGGTCAGTTCATGCCGAGACGACACGCGACGCGGCGCGCACTTTTAAGATAGTGATACAAAATACATTATTTACTACACGAAAAGATACACATTTTACTGATATAATTTGAATGCTTCGCTGTGCTGCGCCTTGAGATGCCTTCTGGCGTTATGCGCGTCGCGACGGCAAGCTGCACGGAGCGAAACCACTAGCCTCTTCAAGCATCGTCGCGTCGCATCGCGTCTGTGTGAGCCGACTCTTAGTAAACATTTATTTACATAATATTCAGTTATGCAATTTTCATTAACATAATTAAAAAAAAAACTCATACTATTTTTTTATTAAATTCATACATACACGTCAAGTTTAGAATATCGTTTTAAAAAGATCTGCACCATGCGCACAATTTCTCAGCGTAAAAGAGAACACAAAACTTATTTGCGTGAAAAAAAAAATCTGAGAAGACATTTGACGCGTGAAGAAATCCAATTCCGTTCAAATTGGAGGGCAAATTAGATTCTTTATGGGATGTAAACGTCGGAAACTGGAGGCCGCTAGAGGTGGTCCGGCACTACGTTCCTCGTAACCAATATAAAGTAATTTTGTAGTATATCGCGTTATCTGCCGCTCGTATTTAGATCACTTAGGTCGAGATACGTGAAACAAATCTCGTTAATATATGTAATGTTATATTTATAAAAAAAACGCGGCACCGGATTTTTCACTGCCAATGAATTTGCGAAGACCTTTTGGCTCCCAATAGATGGCGATATTACAAATCTCTTTACCCTTACCGTTGCAGACTATTAAAGTCCACTGCAACACATAGGTGTCCCGCATAGATTAACTTATAGGGGGGGGGGGAGGGGGATCCTGATTCGTTTCCCTCTGTCACCTGTTACGACGCCCCCGGGGGTACACACGGCGTAATTATGAGATAGTAGATATTCTTCCACCGCCGCGGTAAAATCTCTTTACGCCAGACGTAAAATAATCAGCATCAGACGTTACATCTGGCACTGAAAACGTCAATCCGCTTTACAAGCGTGATAATTAAGGAAAATCATGCGAGGCCCAAGTCGAGCAGTAAACTTTTATGAAGAAGAAGTTGCCCTTTATGTGTATGTTACTTTGATTTAATTTTAAAAAAAAAAACTTGCCAATTTCGACTACAACCAGATCTTAAAGTAAAGGGAAGCAATCTACTGCGCAAACAATATTGAATTCGCTTAAGTTTTGTCGAAAATACAATAGGCATTCACTTGCTCCATATCTGACGTAACACTTATATTATTCTGTTTGTGAGTATTGGTGAAATATTATTAAAAACGAATAACACGACTGTAGACTGTAGAGTGTACACTGTACTCTATTGTTAACAATGAATACAAAATGTCTACCAGTTTGGGCTCCACGGATTTTCATATAAGAAAAGTAAAAGTAAAAAAGTAAAGTTACAGCCTATATACGTCCCACTGCTGAGCACAGGCCTCCCCTCATTTATGAGAGGGTTTTAGGACGGGGAAGTGTCCGCCGCGCTGCCCCAATGCGTGTTGGCGAACTTCACATGTCTTAGAAATATTTTTTCTCTTATTCCTCAGACGTGCAGGTTTCCTCACGATGTTTTCCTTCACCGCCGAGCACGTGGTAAATCAGCACTTAAAATTGCAATTAACAATTTCATTGGTGACGGCGGGGATCGAACCCGGGTTACTCGCGTTCTGTTACATTACAGCGAGCGTTAACCATCTGAGCTACCACGGCTCTGGTAAGATAAGATAAGTCTGATAAGAAAAGTACTGGTATGTTTTACCATCACGGTTCTTTATAGGATGTTATCCGAAGAGCTCTTGTCTATATAAATATTCCTTCGGTTTAGAGGCTTGTGAAATATTTAGAGACGATGGCAAGAGACCCACCGGTGTGATACCGGTTCCTTGAGAGAGAGGTAAAGCCTTAGTGTGAGATGATACCTGCGCAGACATTTTGGCAGCCTCTCATCGAGGTATCTCGTTTAGAGCCGTGGCGGCATCAGAAACAGCTGCACTGGTTCTCGCTCTCAAGTGTCGCAAATGCGAGTCTGAGAAATGACTACATATTTGTGTCATTTGATGTAGAGACTATCGGTCCGTGGGGTCCACGTGCGGTGTAGTTCCTAAAGAAACTGTATCCACGACTACTCGTCGCTGCTGGTGGTAAGAGGGCTGGTTCTTTTCTCGGTCAAAGGCTAAGTACAGCCATTCAACGAGAAAATGCAGACAGCGTTCTCGGCACGATACCACGGGGTGTAGGACTGTATGACAACTTAAGTTTTTAGTTTTAGTTCTTTTTATTACCTATAGTTTTTAATATTGCATACATCGTATGCATATATTAAAAACTTATTGCACTCATATGTATGTATTTCAATGTTATATTAAATCCAATATATTATTATGAAATAATTACAAAACATTTGCTTAATATTTCTGTCGGGACGCAAGTTGTGACACTTCACGGCCAAAAATTTGTGTTATCGTCAAGTTACCCGCACACTAACGATAAATCGATTAAATAATGTTTTCTCAAAATTTCGACGAAGGTTTGGAGTTACGGCCGACATGGAAACGAATCTACATACCCGCCAAAAACGTTACCTCTCTTTTGTAATTTGCTCTTATATTTATATAAATAAAACCGTATTCAATTCTATTTTCGAGTAATTCAGAGCTCCGCAAAAATAGCAATGAAAAAGTAGAACGCTCCGAATTCCCTTTAAGGAGGCTGTTTTTAATTAGCTCCGAACGTGTTCGTAGGGGAGTGACAATGCTGGTTGCATTAGCGAGGGTTTCGACCTGATTAAAATTGGATAAGTACGGATAATTAGCAGTTTTAATTCTCTTAGAAACAGAATTTATTGGAAACAGAGTCTTATTAAGGCCATTCTAACATTTCAAGGCCAATATTTAAATTCGGATTTTCAATAAGAAGTAATAGAATTCACATTATACTGCTGCTTGGGTCTAGTACGATGCGGCTCTGGAAATATCGTAATCATGAACTAGAAAAAACTATATCAGTATAACGACTTGGTACAAACCACGTATGAAATATCCAGATCGCTAACGCAGAGTCTGGAAGAAGAAGAGTCTGGAGTGCAAAATCTGGCACCACTTCGTCTGCAAAGTGTGACGATAATAGAAAATTGGGAGGATTAAGATACTATGGGATAGGCCCTGAACGATTACGTCTTAATTAGGGAGAGAAAAAAAAGTTAATGACGCATATACATTAAAAAAGATTGGGATCACTAGCAAAAGCTGATATATTTTTAAAATTTATCTTTATCAGGAAAAAGTGTTTACATTACATTTTTTTTTTTAAAGAGAAACACTAAAATTTAAAAATAAAACTGTTTTTAATTTTTTAAATAGTTGTTCCCCGCGACGTCGACCGCGTGTAATTTAGGGTTTAAATTTTTTGGCGCGGAACCCTAATTATATTTCTAAATTAAAAGTAGCCTTAGTTACTGCTTATAGCATCAGATGTATTTCGGAGATTAGCTGGAACAAACAGACAGACGGACAGAACATTTTAAAAATTGTTTTTTTTTTTGTTATAAGTACCGTATATGTATGTTTTCATAAGCATTTACTAAAAAGCTCTTAATTTAAAGCAAACAGACATTTAAATTTTATTTGTAGGAATAAGATACGAGTACCAATAGTAATTCAATCATAATGTAATTGTAACAGAAATTTTATGAAATAAAAAAGATTAATTGTTAGTCTTTATCGTTAGATTGATTGATTGTTAGCCTCCATAGTGACTGGCCACCGTCATCGAAATTCGGTCTGGAAGATATTATAATGTCCTGCAGATCGAATTTCGGCCACGGCGGCCAACCTCAACGGAGACTAGATATCGGCGCAGGACAGGATCATAGTGCCCAAGTGTATGCGCAAGCACAGGTGTACTCTCTTTTCCCTCACTCTCATAATCCGTTTGGACGGTGAACCGACACGACCGTAGAGAGACACGGGGGTGAAACACCGCCAGCTTCCTGACTCCGGGCATCTACTGAGAATTTCTTGACGGAAAACTCAATAATTGATTTTTTGTCGTCCCGACCCGGGATTCGAACCCAGGACCTCATGATCAGCAGTCACACTACTACTACCACTAGACCAACGAGGCAGTCAACTGCCTCGTTGGTCTAGTGGTGCCATTGTAATATATTCATCCATCTATCAAATTATATAATGCTTATAAAATTTCACTGTTACACAACAGCCTCCGTAGATTGTCTCACAGGGTGGAACTTTGCTATAATTGTCACGCATCCAGCGCAGAGCGGCTCGAATCGTCAATAACCGGGTTCTATCCAGTCGGCTTGATTCGCTGGCGCTGCAAAGAGATGTTGCTTCCATTTGCATTTTCTTTCGCATCTATTCTTATTGTTTGGATTAACTCAGTCTCCAAATTTCATGAACGCCCATGCCTGGCGGTCCAACACTGTACGTTCACTAAGAGTTTTTTTCCGCATACGACCTATCCGTGGAATAGTTTACCACCAGCGATTTTTCCGGACCGATACGTCACAAGGACCAAGGACAAGAAAAGAGCTTACTTCTTTCTAAAAGGCCGACAACGCACCTGCAATTCGCCTGGTGTTGCAGTTGTTCATGGGCGGCGGTAGTCATTTTCCGACAGGTGAACCGTATGCTCGTTTGCCCCCTCTCCTATACATATTAAAAAGACAGTAGGCAGGCGCGTCGATAATCGCAGTGGAGCTGGCAGAAGCCATCTTCTGTTTGAGTTCCCCTCTGTCGGCTTTTACGATCTCTTACTACGGTATTGGATATCCTTTACCGCCACTACACAATTATTATTATTTTTACTTGTTATTATATTATTATTATTTTAATTGCGATCTTTGATCCTACTCGAATAATTAATTATTATGCTTTGTTTACTTACCATAATTTTTATTCTTCTAGTCACAGAAATCTAAATAACATTAATTAAATTTCTAGTTAATGAAAGCACGGCTTTAGCGTGTGTTATGTTTATGTAATAGTTTTCGTCGTTACCTGTTAGCTTGTCACCCGCCAAGCCTCTAATGTTATTAATTTAGGATTGTGATTAATGAAGCTTTTCACTTAGTTCATTTCATTTTTACTAACTCATTAATAATACTGTAATTTGTTAATAAATAAATTGAGTAAGTGACGCCACTATGAACCTGAGAGATGACTGATATTTGTGCAGTTCGCCTTAGAGACTATAGATAAGTGGGGGTCACGTGCGGTGTTATAAGAAACGGATCATACGCAAATGTATGAAAACGTATTAGAACCATGCTGCAACTATATTACGGTTGTAGCACCATTGGCCGGGGAAAGATTGGGTCGACCGGGGACGGAGCACGTTCTCAAAGAATAACAGCGTAAAATAGCAGTTTAATACTGTTGTAGTAGTGCGACACTACGCTTCACATTAGATGACCATTTAATATACACACATACATTAAAATATAAATGCTCATACATGTATGTCGCTGCTCGCGTTATACAAAATTGACGTCGAGCGTTCAGTTCTGAATCTGAGTAACAATTGTTTACTAAGTTATGTTTAAAAGTTTAAGTTACAACCATATATATATATATATATATATATATATATATATATATATATATATATATATATATATATATAAGTCCCATTGCTGGGCGCAGGTCTCCTGTCATTTCTGAGATGGTTATAAAGCAATAACACCATCGAACTGTTCCTATGCGTGTAAGTGGAATACGAATGAATTCGAAATATTCGAATTCTCCATTTCTTCTTGTGGTTTTCCTTCAATGCCAACCATGTTGTAAATTAGAACTTAAAAATGCAAAGTATAATTTCTTTGGTGTCGGGTTGCTTGGTACTGTGAAAATTACAATGAGCGCTTAGGATCCTTTTTGTCGCGAGGAAATCCTGAGGTTTACCTTCCGCCGCGGGAGCAACGGAAAGGTTACGCCGGATATTTACCGGCTAACACCCCACGGTTGTCACTACTAGGGTATACGATGGCCCAAGGATCTTCGTTCGTCTGTGAGCTAACACGGCTTTAAAAATAACCGGTGAATAGTATATTGCTGAACCCTCCCCCATAAAGCGACTAATATGAGGTATATTTTCCAAAGATTCCACGGGTTTTCGACGCAGTTTTTTTTTAAAATTTGGAGTTGTTATCAAAAAGACGCCGACGTCCATCTCCAGATCCATTTCCCCGTGGCTCCTCCGATGACACTCACGGGATGATATGGGGTAGTTCACAATCAAGAAAGAGAGACTTAGTCGTATATTAATCTATCTAGGTTATGTTAATTATTTTACAGGTCACTGCGGTTCAGATCCAATTTCACAATTCAATAATTGTATAACGCCGGCAACATAAGTTCTGCTTTATAGTACATTGTAATTACAGGACGGACGTTCCGTTGGCATTGTTTCAATGAGGTGGAATAGAATGGACGACATTATATATTATAATAGTTTACTGAATTAATATGACCGGAAACAGACATAAAACAGATACGTATTATTGGTAGTAGGTTAGTTATCCATTACTATACCTAGTCCTTTCTTTCTTTCTGTATGTACTAGGATAATTATATAATTGGAGAATATCTTTATATATAAAAATTAGGTGTCATGTTATTTGTCCGCGATGAACTCCTAAACTAATGAACAGATTTCAATGAAATTTTGCACACTGTGTGCAGTTTTTCAGACTTGAGAGATAGGGTGGTTTTTAAAGCGATAAGTAACCTTTAACTTTTTTTATTACGTATTTATAGATTTTTTACAGGAAAGTCGTCGAAAAGGGCAAAACAACGTCTGCTTGGCCAGATGGTATAGTTATAATTTCCCATTATTTATTTATTTACCTTTAAATGAACCTTAGTCAATAAGAAAAAAGCGGGACCTAGTGGTAGCAATGGGCCCTTTTTTCAGAAGTCTTAATTTAAATATACCTTTACGGTTTGAGGTCAGACACCTGAGTAGACCGGAGTTAGATTTAAACGATTTTAAACTCAAAAGATCTTACAATTTGTGAAAAAATGTAAAGTTGGCAGTGAGAGCAGACAGAATTTTTACATTATCACTCATTTTTTTTAACTTAGAGAAGAGTATTTTAATTTATATTTATATTATACATTGTGTAATTTATATTTATATTATACATTGTGTAATTTATATTTATATTATACATTGTGTAATTTATATTTATATTATACATTGTGTAATAAGCTGTGTAAGAAGATCCATAACGCAATATCGTCTTGTGGGTGTCGTAAGCGGTGACTGGGGGAAACAGACTGGGAGATGGGCAGCAGGTAGTCAGGAGTATTCGCTTTACATGCATGGCAACTATGACAAATATATAAGGCAATCTATGCGAAAGGTTTATGTTGAGCACTTGACTTCATGTTCTGTAATAATGATGATGATGATGACGAATTATATTTATATCATACTAGTGATTCGCTCCAGCTTCGCGCGGGTTATTTCTGGACTTCGACAACAGCGCTATCTACCGGGTCTAACTGTGAATCTAAACCATCTATGGATTCACTCAAGCGCAAACAAAAATGGTTCGAGGGACAGCAATTGGTTTTTAATTTTTATACACCTATAGAAATCGACTACATCTCGAATATGTGTACGTACTCATAACAATCACATGCCGAAAAAATGACAGTTTTTTTGACTGTCCAAAGCTTTTGCGGGCGCGTAAGCGATCACTCACGAAAGTTTCATGGTATAGAAGAACAGAAACGCATGGAAGACGAACAAACAAATATTTATTTTTATAGTATGTGAGGGTAATATGGTCACCCGGTTCATATGGTCACTTTTTTATAACTTAAAAACTACAGCCTTGCTTGCATAGAAAGCTATACGATACGATAGCTCTTCATCAGTCAAATTCAAATAAAAAGGGGTCAAAAGGCGCTTCTTTATCGACGCCATTTTGACAGTTGACATTATAGTAAATATTTTAGACGATTTTAGTATGTATAAGTGTAGCGTAGTTAATATTTTAAGTTAATATTTGAAGTGTTACTAATTCCAATTAATTATTGCCATAGCTTGTTTGCTATTATTTTTTTTAATATATTAGTTATGGTATACGACTTTCTAATTTTGTCTCTTGTCTTCCTCCTAGTTTTGGTTTTATAGGGGGGGCAAAGCTTAAGGTGACTATGTTACCATATTATATATAAAATTAATATTTTTTATATCTAAATACCTAAATTGTAACGATAATCATATGTAAATATACTGTGTGTGGGAGTCGTACAGCCTCGGTGCCAGTATTCTCGCTTACCAACCCAATTAAGTTAAAAATGCTCAAGTTACTACTCTAGTGAACCACTTCTGTTCACTAAATTAGTCGTATTGTGGTTGTATTATAGTTGGAGCACGAATGGGTCGGCTTGAACGCGGAAATATACTTACCCGTATTCACCGCAGACACCTGGTCGAGTTGAACCATTTATGCTGCTGCCCCATATAGCCACAGTGTGGCTTTACCACGTTAAAAATTACTAGGACCATAAGAAGAAGGCTTTAATATAGCTGCAGTGTAGGTCTACCACGTTAAAAGATAGCGTAGGACGCACTTACCACTTTCAGATACAGAAGAGGGCGATCGTTCCGCAGTGGAGACTCCCGAGGAGGATTCTAGTGAGGAGAAGGAGTCGGTCCTGGTAGAGTGCGCGTGAGGCAGCGAGCTTTCGGAGAGAGTGCGCGCGTCCCGGTGCGCCGCTCGCAGCTGCGCGAGCCGTCTCCGCAGGTAGCGTTGCTCTCGGGCGAGTTGCTCTTTATGACTCCAATGCCTCTTCTCTCGCTCTTCTAAGCTCTGCAAAGAGAAGATCCTGGATAAAGAATGATTCATATAAACTGGCTAGCATGTGACTAAGACTAAAAGTTTGTATTTAGTATGAAAAAAAAACTTTTGATAAAAAGTAAGCCCCGAGAAACAACTAAAAAGATTAACAAAATTTTACATTCTCAAGTCAGTGCTACGAAATATTGTATAAAAAAAACTAGCTGTTCCTCGAGACCTTGTCCGATTAATTACGCTTGGGTTTCATGGGTTTTAATTTTTTTTTCACAGAACCCTAATTCTTAAATTAAAATAAAAGTAGCCTAGGTTACTCCTTATAAAATCAAAAGCCAGTAAAAGTCCCGTCAAAACCAGCCCAGCCATTTCGTAGATTAGCCGGAACAAACATAGACAGACAAAAATATTGAAAATTATTGTTTTGGTTATAAGTACCGTATATACTTTCATATGCAATTAGTAAAAAGCTGTTATTTAAACATTACAAACAGACACTACAAGTTTATTTATTTGTATAGATAAAAGCCCTGACTTAAGAATGTGAAGTGCATTTTATTTAAAAGATGTGACGGATGAGCGAGGAGGATTACCCGTTTCAGGGGACTACAGAGTATTACAATTTCAATGTCGTCTAAATAGTTCTATTAAAAATTTCATCCCCTATTTTGCCACTCTTAAGTGGGTATAATTTTTCTTCAAATCTAGAAGACAATCACTGAAACATAATCTAATTAATAAAAAAAAGAATAATAAAAATCAGTTCACAATTGACGTAGACATCGCGTAAGGTATACAAAAATATTTTTTATCGTGTCAAATTGTTTCTGCAAATTCCAACAATTCCCGAAGCTATCAAATGATCATATTACAGTGTTCAAAACCATGGCTCGGGGCGGAGTGACCAGATGTTCCACCCTGTATGACATGCGGATGTAAAATAAATAGCTCTTTTACAAAACTAGTGAATATTTTTACGTGACACGTTCCGGGGAATGTGTTGCATGAAATATATGACGTCGTAAAAACACATAACACGCGACCATGGCTATATTATAACGTAGCTGTTAAAGGTGGGTCCACATTAGTAATATATCGACTGGCTGTGATTCCGTGATCGTATCGTGGAGAGTTATGTTACACGCACTAATGACACGACCTTATGTTACACAGTGATCCATTCAGAGGCTTCGAGACATACGAATTTTTTGCAGTGTCATAGATTTATAGTGTGACACGCTGTTTCTACTACGCGATACTTACTCGTATGTAACGAGTGTGGACGATGTTTTTCCTTTGTCACACGTTCGTTTCATTAATTAATTAATTAGAGTATATCAAAAGTACAAATGGACTTTAGTGAAATAGTTTTAAGCAATCTTAACATCCGCATCTCCCATACTTGTCTCATTTGACAGGCGAGTTTTTAGCATTATACTATCATATATATGGTTAAAAACACTTTATTTTCTCAAAAGAAGTACACTTGTTAAGAAATTTAAAAGAAAAATGTTTAACAAGATTTTTAGGTCTATGAACACAAACGTAAGTTATAAAATGATATACACAATAACAACTAACTCGAGGGTACATCACTATCGAGCAACACCGGTAACGGCAAAGAAACTTTTTTTTATAGGATAAGGGTACTAATCAAAATGCAGTTGCATTGTCCCCCGTGAGGACTGAGATGCCATGCCTCGTTTCCGGTAAAAAGGGTCTCCGGTTCCCTACACTCACCTTACGTAACACAGCAGCATTAAGCTGCTACTTTACACTGGTATTCTGTGAGACCGTGGTCCTTCCCCGGTCGAGCCGACTTAATCGTGCTACAACATTACCAGTAATATGTAGTAGCATGGCTTTACCATGTTTAAGAACTTTAACAAGAAAAAAAATCAATAATAATATTTATGTTTGTAAACTGCCCCCACGATACAGGAGAAAATCCTAGTGTGAGGTAACGTTTAAAAAAAAAAGAAAGAATATGGGTTGAAAAAAATGTTTTATATTGAGTTATTAGAAAGATGCTGCTGTCTTTCTTCTGTTTTACTTTCCTCTGTCGCCTAACTATGACCACGGGTTAATATGGAGTAATGGTTTCGGTGTTTATAAGGCACAACAATAACTAGTATATTATAAGATCAATATAACAAGCTTGCCATTTAATTGTTGTAGCACGAATGGGTCGGCTCGACCGGGGAAGGACCACGCTCTCACATAATACCAGCGTGAAATAGTAGCTTAATGCTGCTGTATTTCGTATGGTGAGTGTAGAGAACCGGAGACCCTTTTTACTGGAAACGAGGCATTCCATCTTAGTCCTCACGGGTGACAACGCATCTGCATTTTGATTCGTAATCGAGGATAAATGTAGATGTCTATGGGCCACAGTAACCACTTACCATCAGGTGGACTGTGTGCTCGTTTGTCACCCTATCCTATAAAAAAAAATAATTGCTTTGTTAAGGAAACACATCTAATACATTGCATGGACACCTGCAGCCATCTTTAAACCAAGAAGGCTACAAATGCGTTGTCACCACTGAGGACTAAGATGGAATGTATAGTCAGGTCATGGTACAGGTGGATCTACCTCAGTGGTGAGCAAATATTAATCGTCAAGTACTCGTAACATACAACAATATTTATCGAATTTTTAACAACACAATTTTTTTTACATTACTCAGTTGATTTGATTAATTACGCAACAGTGTCAGTAAAATAAATTGCCAATAAGATGTATAAGTAATATTATAGCTCAATGTCAAATATTAATATTCTTATGTCAGTAATTATATATTGTTTATAAATGTTACATAATATCAAATTGTCATTAATTGATTTGAATATTTATATCAAATTTATTAATTCAACAAAGGAACAACCATTCTGGCACAGTGTCGATATATACGTACTGTACAATGTACATGTGATATAATACCCTATTTATTGCGAATGTCATTTGCATACATAAGCCGAAGTGTAATTAATAATTAAAAAATTAATCATTTCGTATTGTTATTTAAATTAATTATTATGTGTTGTAATTAGTAATCTTTTACCATTTGAATTGTTACTTTTTGAATTGAGATGCTACATTTATTGATTTAGGTTTTCCCTGTAATGGTAGATGTTAGTTGGAAATATAAATAAATAAAATAAATAAATAAAAACCATGAATATTAACAACAGAACATTGTATTTAGTTTTATTCACAATATAAAGTGTAAGTTTAATTCGTGTATTATATTTAAATTTATTGTATTTCAATATAATTGGTAACAAATCTTGTGGTGTTTATTTCCCTTTTAGGTATCTCAACTTCCTGGGTTATACACAAAATCATCTTTGAAACTAGTAGTCAAAATACACTTCAACATTTTGTTTTTGGTAACATCACCTTGCATTTTTTAACCTTAACATTGGCTGATAATCATCGATTAACTGATGTAGCAATTTTTTTATAAGTAGAAAAGTCTAAGGGTGCAAGAATCAGCATTCCCGCCGTTTTTAATGGGGCGAATCTTGTGTATCAAATGAAACAACGTTAGGAACTAAATAACCAAAACATATTTGTGTCACATTTACGACGAAATGATGCACACAGTCAACCCTCGTCCATATGATCGAAGCAAGTGCCGTTACTCTGTCATATTCCGTGTATGTAGCGTTGAAATGACATGGATATGGACCCACCTTTAAGTACTTTTTTCAAACGGCTTATGGACAGCGTCCGGCCGTCTGGAGGGTTAGAGGGGGCTGCGAGGGGGAGGTCACATCACGCCGTCGCCCGGGGCCGCAGATGAAATATCCCCTCATAAATCTGCCGCGTCTTGTCGCCACGTTCTTTGTCTACTCCGTTCCTTGCCCGAAACGTTATTTTGCAACGACTAAAATAATATATGGCGTGTCTAAGACCTATGATAATGCTTATGACTCTATTAATCTCGCTTTATCATCCACCGTGTATGATAGATGTGACGGCATTGAATAGGCTGAGAACAACTGCCCGGAATTCGAACTGACGATGGAAATTTTGTTTAATTGTAAAAGTTTTTTTCTCTTAATATATAAAAACTAGCATTTTACGCGTCGTAGCGCCGACCTGCAGCTATATTATGGTTGTAGCACGAATGGGTCGGATTGTCTGGGAAAGGAAAGGACCATGCTCTTACGGAGTACCATCGTAAAATAGCAGCTTAATGCTGTTATTATATATTTCGTATTGTGAGTGTAAGGAACCGGAGACCCTTTTTACATGAAATGAGGCCTTCCATCTTAGTTCTCAGAGGTGACAACGCATCTGCATTTTGATTCTTAATCCAAGATAGATGAGGATCTTTATGGGCTACAGTATCTACTTACCACCAGGTGGACGGTGTGCTATTTTGTCACCCTTAAACAATCAAAACAATCACTTGATTATTTTTCAATGTCAACCTTTGGCATGCCGTAACCCTAAAGTATCGTACAGTAAAAGTTTTTAGTGTAGTTACTTTTGCACTTCGTTACCCAGGCTCATATGCTCGACTCGCTCGAAATAGACAAAGTTAATCCTTGAAAGAATTCACTTTTAGGGAGTTTTCACGCAGTCCAGACTTCTGTATTAAATTAACTCGGTATTAAACTGATACGTTTATCTCACTTAAGCTTTAAGGGAATTACCGTTGCTCCTTTAAGTTTCTATTTAATATGGTAACATTAACATTCGAACTTTTGAAAGCAAGTATATAAACAGTCTGCGAACATGTTCAAGATCGTCCCCACCATTACATTAGATCTGATAAACACAAATCCTCGCAAAAGAACACCGATTCCTACCAAGAATGATACGCGAGGCTATTGAAATTAAAAAACATCAAATTTCAATAGAGAAGATGGATGGGTAATGCCATCTGCTTGGGATCCTATAATTAACAAAATTGAACCCGAACCCAAGCATACCACTGCAAGACTTCATGATACTATAAGCTCGTTTGCGTAAATCGGACCAAAAATTAATATTCAAAAACTGAAGGTAGCCGGGCTAACAGTGACATTGTGACGTCAAACATCTCAGCCCCCCCCCCCCCACGTGACCATGGGTGATGTAAAGCACCAGAAACTTCGGGATAATAAAAATATATTAAAGTTGTAATTAAACACGATAAAATCCGTAAATAATAGTTTTATACAAAGTATATAAACACTTTGTTAAAACGCAAAAAAAAATTATCACCACACTAGGATTTTTTCCTGTAACGTCGAGGCAGAGCGAAATGCGAACCCGCAGCCTTCAGCAATAGCGAACACTGAAAGCAAAGAGGAACAGCAACGTGGAGCACTCAAAGCGGGCCCCGTAAATATTCGCAGCAGAAATAACGATGTAAATGAGCAGAACGATGAATTTTAAACATTGTATTCTCGAGACAAGCCCGGTATCGGCTATAATTTAATTGGTTATTTGAAAAGTTTTCCAATCTGCATGAGAAATGCGGTGGCGGCGGTCGGCGGGACTTTTCGTCCGTCGACTAGTTAAATATACCGGGAGCTTTGTTGATTTAGAGCTTCGTTTAAGGGCGGTACTACACTGACTGAAGCTCGAGCAAGCACTTTTTTTACTTGTCGACGGCGTAATTAAAATCAAATAAAACTAAATTTATTGGTATTATCGCATTTAATTTCAATTTTTTAACTTATTTTTAAATCCTAACGTTTCGAGTGCTTCACAGCATCTATGGTCAGGGGTCTAAGGTGTTTGACATTTTGATGTCCTGTTATACGGGTATAACAGAACATCCATTGCTAGCAATAGGAAAATATTTTTTTTCTTGACGTGAATTACTGTCATTTCCATTGCGCCACAGGTTTGCTTTGTAACTTTTTTATTTATAGATTAATGGCGAGAAATGAGTGGCCGAATAGACATCTATATATTTTTTATAGGATAGGGTGACGAATGAGCACACAGTCCACCTGATGGTAAGTGGTTGCTGCGGCCCATAGACATATACATTTATCCTCGATTGCAAATCAAAACGCAGATGCGTTATCACCCGAAAGGACTAAGATGGAATACCTCGTTTCCAGTAAAAAGGGTCTCCAGTACGAAACACAGCAGCATTAGGCTACTATTTGATGCTGATATTCTGTGAGAGCGTGGTCCTTCCCCGGTCGAGCCGACCTATTCGTGCTACAACTATGCTACTAACATAGCAGCATGGCTCTACCACGTATAAACTACATATAATATAGAAATATATATATATATATATATATATATATATATATATATATATATATATATATATATATACATATATATACATGTATATATGTATATATATATACACACATATATATATATATATATATATGTATATATATGTATATATATATATACATATATATATATATATATATATATATATATATATATATATATATATATATATATATATATAGAGAGAGAGAGAGAGAGAGAGAGAGAGAGAAGATGAAAGAAAGATATAAGCTGCAGAAAGTTCATGCGAAAACATTGATTGAGGAAGTACGTGAAAGGTGTAGAATAGAAGCGGACGAGAGGTTGTCGCACAACTTTAGGGAAAACTCCAAACTCTTCTGGAAAGAGGTTGGAAGGTCCCGGAGTGGTGCGACAGCTTTAAGAATGAACAAAGTGCTTTCGAGAACCAATGACGTCCTCTCAGAAAAATCGGACGTCATGCAGCGATGGAGTGAATTTTATAGAGAATTGTATGCGTGTCATGATCTTAGTGAAGGATCCGGGGGTGACGCCGTGACTGGCACGCCAGACACGGACCTCGATGACACTGAGGTCATCAGCATAAAAGAGATTGAACGTGCGATTCGAAGTTTGAAATGTGGTAAGGCTGCGGGACTAGACAGAGTTACTGCTGAAATGGTCAAGTACGGTGGGCCTCGCGTCTGGGACAGCTTTCATCTGCTGTGCAATTTGTGCTGGCGGACGGGAGATGTCCCGGATGATTGGCGATCCGCGGTCATTGTGCCTTTATATAAAGGTAAAGGTTCACATTTTGACTTCGGGAGCTATCGGGCGATCAGCTTGACCAGTTTAGCAAGTAAAGTTTATTCGAAGGTTTTGACACGCAGGATGCAAGAGAAATCGGAAAGATTCTTATGGGAGGCACAATGCGGATTTAGACCTGGAAGAGGATGCACGGATCAAATGTTTTCTCTCCGCATGATCACGGAGAAGCTTCTGAGTGTTAACCAGAGGATTTTCTGTGCTTTTGTGGATCTGGAGAAAGCATTTGATAAGGTTATAAGGAAGAAAATGTGGGAACTGTTGCCGGGATATGGTGTGGATGGTCGATTGTTAAGGGCTGTGCAGTCATTTTACTATGACTGTAAAGCCTGTGTGCGGGTAGGGCATGACCTGTCACCCATGTTTAGCGTCCAAGCGGGCGTAAAACAGGGTTGTGTCATGTCTTCCTGGCTGTTCATACTGTATCTCGACAGCTGTTTACAGAAGCTGAAAGATAGCTGTTTGGGTGTGAAATTGGGTGACATAAAAGTTAATTGTCTGCTGTATGCTGATGATGCAGTGCTTATTGCACCATCAGAAGCAGAACTGCAGGCATTAGTCACGTGTTTGAAAGAGGAATGTGAAATTAAAGGTCTCCGTTTGAATGCTAATAAAACTAAGGTTCTAGTATTTGAAAAGGACGAAGAGAGAACGAAATGTGAAATATGGGTAAATCAGGAATGTCTAGAACAGGTAAATGAAATTGTATACTTGGGGAGTGCTTTCAGCCGGGATGGAAGATGTGATTTAGATGTGGATAGGCGTGTCGCTGCCGGAAACAAAGTCAATGGTGCCCTGAATGCATTAGTCAAAAGGCAAGGCGTGGTGAAGAGTGCACGCCTTGCAATACATAACGCAGTGTTGGTACCGACTTTGTTATATGGCAGCGAAACCTGGGTATGCCAGAAGAAGCATAAAAGCAAGTTGAATGCAGTGGAGATGCGATCTCTTCGTAAAATGTGTGGCGTTACCATAGCCGACCGAAAGCGAAACGAAGAGATTCGCAATATGGCAGGATTGAAAGATGACCTTATCACAAAAATTGATAGGGGCGTACTCCAATGGTTTGGGCACGTTGAACGAATGAGTGAAGACCGAATGGTGAAGAAAATATATAGAGCGAAAGTAAATACTAAAAGGTGTCGAGGTAGACCGAGACTAACTTTCGAAGACCATGTGAGCAAATTGCTCGAAGAGGGGAGGGTCAAGAGTACTCGGATACCTAGACGTGCATGTATGAAGAAGTTAATGAACCTGAAAGAAGCGAAAGAGGTATGTAAGGATCGTGACACTTGGCGATCTGTTCTCTCTGGCTACCCCGTTAGGGATTGTCCGTGACGATAAGTAAAGTAAAGTAAGTAATAGTATATATATATATATATATATATATATATATATATATATATATATATATATATATATACAGTGGACTGATCTGACTGAATAACGTAACAGTATTTTAAGAATCTTGCAACCCCACTGCTGGACATACGTGTATCCCAAGTTGGGAATCGCCTTAAAGAACCACGCTTTACAAACAGATCGACAATCGCATGATCTGTCACTTCGCATATTAATTACATATTCCCCCCCCCCCTCTCTCTCTCTACTTTCACCATACGAAATACAGCAGCCACAAGCTGCCATTTTACGCTGGTATTTTGTGATCCCATAGTCCTTCCCCAGTCTAGTCGACCGCTGCAGCATGGCTTTACCACGTAAACTAATACCAGACTTAGTAAGATTTTTCAAGTGGTTAAGTTTAAAAAATATAAGATCCATTATAACAAGTACAAAAAACGCTAGTTCTTTAACATTTTTATAAATGTTACCCCCAGCAAATTAGAATTTTCTCATGTATGTATATGGAATCTATGTTAAATTATTATAGTTCTTTAGAAGCTACTATGTGGAACTAATTTTTCTTAGAATTGAAGTCTTTTTTATTAAACACTAGCTATCTGCTCCGGCTTCGCACGAGTGATTTCTGGATTCTAGAACAGCGCCACTTACCGGCTCTAACTATGCCTATAACCTACATACTTTGAATTAAAACACTAATTATTAATCTGGTTAAATTAAATTTATTTTCGAACTGTTTAATTGATAAAGTTTTGCAGGCTTTTACTAACTTACTTTTATATCGTTTTTTTGGTTTGTTTCTGGTTTTGTTGTTTATTTCAGTTTTAACTCACTTTTAGATTTATATAGTAATACTAGCAAAAATAGCACGAAGTGTTCACCTTTAAATGATATTACATACCCTGTGCATGTAATGTATATACTTTAAGAAATGAATGTAACGTACGTAATGTAAAATCGCTGGTAGACCCAATAAATAAATAAATAAACCTTTTTAAAGTGCAAAGAATAGTTGTTATGCTGACAAAGTTTTACCGCAATCTGTGGACGGTATGGCACACAAAAAAACTATGTATTTTTTATATATTGGATTAATTATATTTGTATTTAATATTTCACTATGTGGTAAGGTTCCAGTTCTGCCTTCGAGTCCATCTGGGCTCCTGGGGTCCACCTATTTCTGCTGCCAAATGCTTGCACTGCTGTGTTCTGGTCCGGAGGGTAAAGAGAACCAGTATAATAACAGGCTGTGAGGTAGACACGTGTGAATCGCGAAAGATTCGTTCATTTAACCCGGGTCGCATCGAAGTATTGATGATTGAAATTACATTTTTGAACGTTCCGGATCAAACGATTGATAGGGCCTACGACCATAGTGTAGTAATGTCCAACAACGAGCGATCGAGCGAGTCTCACAGATCACAGAGTAAGACGAATCAATACTTGAATGATCGGGTCACTAAAAATGAATGAATGACACATGTCCATTCAGTGAGGTATTCCGTCTAGTCCTCAAAGGTGACAGAGCAGCTGTAATCCTGTTTGTTTGTTGACTGCACGTGTCCATGGGCAGTCAAAAACAATCAGTCAGGTCAGTTTATTTTCATAAATAAATGGGTGTAATCGAATTTGTATTTTGTTCGAACTTATAGATCGTATAAAAGCGTTTGATTATTCAAGAGTTCGTCGCCTTGACACCCATCTGTCGACTGCGGCTCCATGCCAAAATGCATAATTTCCAATGTTATCGCTCAGAACACTCGCTGAGCTTGCCAACCTGTTTAGCGGTGCATGAATGCTAGATTGTATTCCGCCTTATTTGTTTCATTACATTAAACACCATTTAAATACATCTATATCTTATAACGTGTAGTTGCGACGTAAGAATATCCATTACCCCATATCATTCCGTGGGTGTAAAGAGGCGACCGAGGGACCAAACTAGGAGAAGGGCAGTAGCGCCTTCCTTCGACTTAAAAAAAACTGCGGTTACCAACCCGCTTGCCACGAGTGGCAACTATGGCAAATATCATCACCTATGAAGCAATCTATGGAGGAGGCTATTGTTCAGCAGTGGACTTTAAAAGACTGTAACGGTAATGGTATAGATACGTGTAGGAAAGACTTTGTACTCCTTTTTAATATTGCGCGCACAGAAGAGTGTGAGATTTGATAAAGTTTAAGTTTATATGGAGGGGTTGAGAAATCTTAAATTTATGTATAAAATATGTAAAAATAAAATAAAATAAAATAAAACATACATTGTTTAGTCCGATAAAGCTGTAAGAGCCAAAACGCTAACAGCACCAACATCATCAGAAACAAAAAAGAAAATGTCAAACACATTAATGTCGCTTCGACTAATTTTATCATTTGATGACGTTCGTGCAACCAATGTTTACCAGTGTAAGTATCAAAGAGTATATTATCACTGTGTTTTAGGCAAAAAGCGTTTATTTTATACTAGCTGTGTTTACGTGGTAGAGCCACGTTGCAGTAATATTAGTAGTATAGTTGTAGCACGAATGGGTGGGCTCAACCGAGGAAGGACTACGCTCTCACAGAATATCAGCGTAAAATAGTATTCTCATGCTGCTGTGTTTCGTATGGTGAGTGTACAGAACCGGAGACCCTTTTTACTGGAAACGAGGCATTCCATCTTACTTCTCACGGGTAACAACGAATCTGCATTTTAATTCGTAATCGAGGATAGATGAAGATGTTTATGGGCCACATCACAGCAATCATTTACCATCAGGTGGACTGTGTGCTCGTTTGTCACTCTATCCTATAATAAAGCTGTTTCCGCGACTTCATCCGCGTGGAATTTATTACGGTTGCATTTCATGTGTTAAGATTTTTTTAGTGCGGAACCTTAATTGATTTTCTAAAATAAAGGTAGCTTAGTAACTCCTTAAAACATCAGCTGTCTGCCGTGAAAGTTCCGTCAAAATCGGTCCAGTCAATTCGGAGATTAGCCGGAACAAACAGATAGATAGCCCGACCGACAGACAGACAGACAGACAACCTAAGTATCGTATATATGTCATGCAAACATTTGTTCCGTACGGGATTCAAACTTGCGACCTGGCAGCGTCACAGCCAAACGCTAAGTCACTGACCTACCGGGCTGACATATATTTAACATGTACTTATTAAAGATTATTCAAGTCACTTTTGTCAGTTTTATATAAAAAAAAAACAAAGTTTCATGTACGTATAGGAAGCTTAAATATACTTTTCATCAACAAAGTGGTGTCGTGTTTACGATTACAACAACGCGCTAAGTTGATAAAAAATTACTTCCAGTTTCAAATTAAAATGTCAATAAAATCGGCCCGATTACCGTCGTGCCGAGACCTCTGTAAATATTTGAATTAGGGGCACTCCATCAAGTGAGGAGATGGGAGAAATGTCGGTAAAGGAGATAACCCTAAAAATCTACAATCTTTTTGTTGTTGAATTTTAGTAACAACTTTATTTAAAAAATAAGAAGTAATTAAAACTTCAGACTTTTTTTACAACGTGACCGCAGCGTTAATGCTTTGTAATTGTTAAATATGTAAGATAAAAGTTGCCCCCACCCCCCTGTATCAGCGCCGGGAGAATGAATTAAGTTTTTTATATTTTAAACTTGTCTCTAGTTTCATCTTCGCGAAGACTTCTTCTTTTTAACCGACTTATCAAAGGAGGAGTTTCTCAATTCGACTGTATTTTTTTATGTGTGTTGCCTAAGAACTTTTTTCTAGGTGTGTATATTCTTTTTTATTTGAATGTTGATGCTTCTTATGTCGTTCCCATACAAATTTGATTACAAGATTAGACCAGTAGTTTTTGAGTTATCCGTAATAATGCGCATTTAATTGACTTCGACTACGTTCATGAAGTTCTCATTTTATTTATATTGAAAACGGTTGTACAACATTTTTAATTTTACCCCTTGTAAATAGAAAATTTCAAATGAAAAACTAAAATATTTTGATTTTTTTATAGCATTGGTTAATAAAGGAGCACACAGTCCTGACGGTAAGTGGATGCTATGGCCCATAGACATCCACATTTATCCTCAATTAAGAATCAAAATGAAAATGCATTGTCACCCCTGAGGACTAAGATGGAATGCCTCGATTCCAGTAAAAAGAGTCTCCGGTTCTTTACAATCACAATACGAAACACATTAGTATTACGCTGCTATTTTACGCTAATATTCTGTGAGAACATGGCCCTGCCCCGCTCGAGCCGACCCATTCGTGCTACAACTAAATATAATAGAGCTGCGGCGTGGTTATACCACGTAAAAAATATAAATATATTAATAATTAGCAAAGTTAGTTAGTTATAAAATCAACATTTTAGTTTCGGTTATTATTAAATAAAAACTAATTTTGTAATGTTTTAGGTTAAAAAAACTAATTTTTATATTTATTTCACTAAATATGATATTAAAAAATTCACGTAACCTCGCGCCTCCTACGGGTGTATGTATACTGGGTAGTGGGACGTGGGCGTGGCCAACCGTATCATAAAGACCCTCTACGGGATCAGATTTCAACAGTCCATGTACCATCACGTGTGGATGCCTAAGATATCTAGGTATATCCTCCAGTAATAATTAAAATATAGATGCGTTGTTACTCTACAGAACTAAGGTCGAATACCTCATTACCAGTAAATAAAGCCACCAGTTCTCTACACTCACCATACGAAACACAGCAGCATTAAACTACTATTTTACGCTATTTTGTGAACAACTTGAGACAACTTATTCGTGCTACAACCATAATATAGCTAGGATGGCTCTTAAAATTTCTTATATATTTTAATATACATATTATTATCTATGCTGCAATAGTTATGTAAATAAAGATATAAAACTAACAATTTAGCGTTCCACGACGCTTATTCTACACAAATAGCTTATATATATGTATACACGAAGCAGAAATTTCATATCACGAAAAATTTGATTATTTTATGAAACAATTTCAATTAAAAAAATTCCGAACTTATTATTTAAGTAGGAAAAAATTAAAATATAATAGGAAGAAATTAAATATAAATTAAACAGTGTATTCTTTTTAGGAGAGTCAACTGTTGATCATTTTTTTTTAAATTTAGGAGAATACAATCATATTCAAATATTTGAGAGCTAAAGCTAGACAGATCCAACGCCAAGCTCATATCACGGCAACATGAATATTCTGTGGGTTTAGTGGCCTAACGTTCCCCGTGCGATAGCGAAGCGTTGATTTATCTCCGTTTTCACATCGCCGAATATCGTCGAAATTGTGACGTAGCAGGCGAATTATGGCCTATAAAAACCATTATAATGCCACCACCGAGCTTGGGGAATTGTCTTGTGTTTAGTCATCCATAAAGTATGTTTAGACGGGAGTCAAAAGTGCATACAATGTTTGTTTTATGTTTGAAAACATGTCTGTATATCATATGTTTCTTGTATCCCATACTTTTGCAATAGAAGAGAATGGAATAATCTTAATATATATAAATTACGCGTCACGTTGTTTGTCTGCGATGGACTCCTAAACTACTTAACCGATTTTAAATTTGCACCCCGTTGCAGTTTGGTTCAACTTGAGAGATAGGATAGTTTTTTTGCCCATGAGTGACCCACATTTTTTTTGCGAATTTAAGGATTTTTACTAGGACATGGCAAAGGAATGTCGAAAAGGGCAGAACAACGTCTGCCTGGTAAGCTAGTTTATATATATATTTTCCAATATAGAATCCAAAATTTAAATTCTATTTAGAAGTAATACTTAAGACATTTTTGCTTTCATTACTTGTTCGGAAAATGCATCTTTCATTTTCCGGACAAGTGACTTAGTCACCTGCGAAGAACCAAGCCATAAAACCATCAGGATATTTTTTAAAGTAGTAAACAGTGTATGTTAGTACATTTGAACGTAAAACATTCAGAAATAGCATGGAAGCGATCACCTTATTATTAAGGGTTGTTATGTATTAAATCATGTATTCTTTAATATTATATTAATCTTTTTGTAGAGCTCTCATTCAATAAAAAGTTTTATGAAAACTTGATATTTCTGTCACTGTTGTAAAAGCGTATATATTGCCCAATAAAGACATTACTTAACTTTTTGTAGCCGAATAACTGGTATTACCAGTGACAATAATTAATTAATCTTGTCGGAGTTGTTATTCTTACGACACTTTTATAAAACTTTACTACTCCTTTTTGCAGAGGCTATAAGCCCGATTATTGACAGTTTAGACAAAGGTTTTGCAAGGCTGTTTGTTGTAAAGCGGTGGAAATGAAGTCAACATCCCGGGAGATTTGAACCCGAGCGGGCGCATCGTGCGTGTGACATATTAAGTGGACGGGGGGACATGGCGATACCATTCAGAACATGTGTAGGGTGCCCATATCTTTTATAAGGAAATAAATGTACGTATTTATATTTTAACAAACCTATAGTTTTAGCTAAACTTGGTCCGAGTAGTTCACTGCACTCTGCCAACCCTCTTTGTGATTACAGGCATGACGTTTCGTTTGTACATGTATGTATCTTGTGGCATAAATTCAACGGTGAATAAGAAATGCAGCTTAGTGAAATATGTACGAAGTTTAGTAATCATAACCACCTCGAGGTGATTGTCTAACTTTGAACAAAATATCCGATCATCCAGCGATAACCTACTTTATAAAACCAGCAAGAAAGCTCAATGGCGAGGTAGTATATTTAAATTTATAAGAAAGTGCGTCGTAGATAAAGTCCATGTTAGGATAGTAGTGGTAAACAGATTTGTAAATAGCCGAAGAATACTGAGTGAGAAAAGTTTTGTAAAAAGCAGTTGAAGGAAGACGTTACGTCATTCTCAATTTTCGTCAAATATTAGAACAATCATCATAACGAAAATGTTAGATCTAAAACGCTCAGACTACTATCAGAGTGACCGAGAGAGCGGAAGCCTCGTATAATATTTTTATTATTATTCGAATATTTTGTACCAGCGAAACTGACATCGCAGTATTTTTTCTGTCTCCTCTTGTAGGTGGACCCCGCATTTGTTTGCGTGTTTTGCGACAGCGACACGCTTGTAAGAAGTTTCCGTACTCTCGACATTCTGCTACTACCAAATCACTTGGCTACTAAGTCGCGGGTCGTGGGCACGAATTTAAGCTAAAACCAACATTTGTGCAATAACTTCTGATGTGGTAGAGCCACGCTACAGCTATATTATATCTGCAGCACGAATATGTCGGCTCGACCTGGGTAGGGCCACGCTCTCACAGAATAACAGCAGATTAATGCTGTGTCAACACACATGGAGCGTGTAGGGAATCGTAGTTAGTTGTATCTTAATTGAGGATAGATGTAGATGTGTATGGATCACATCATCCACTTACCACCAGGTGGACTTTTAGATCGTTTGTCACCGTTAACTATAAAAAAACACAAATTGTTATTTTTCTTGTCAGATTGTATTGTGTACATCTCTGTGCGTCTGACACTGCACAATTTTTTTCATGAGAAAATGTCAGGCCTAACAATTATGTAGTGATTGACCAAGTTCCGGCCACAAAGCAGAACATCCGGGTACATCAGGACATCATCTGCCTGTCTGCCATATCTGTTTGAATTTTCCTCTGGCGTCTCTAATGACACCAAGGGATAATATGGGGTATATTATCCCTATGATATTCTTATGACGCCACTTTAGAGCCTTATCACTTGGTATAGCAGATTAATTCAACTTTGTAAAAAGCCAAGATTGTCCATAAATTTTCGAAAGGATCGTCATACTACACGGGGGACATCAGAGAGTTTGCTTTGATGGCCTCTACGTTGTTCGAGAGGGATCATTGTGTTCCCTCAATGGTGAACACGTTCCCTATTAACGTATCGTTTCTATACGCCAGTGTGTTTTCGCTTTATTAAATTTTTGCTTTGTTTTTATGTGTAACACTATTGTGAAACCAATGTATTGGCCGTTAAAGCATCGACACCGACAACAAAATTAACCCCTATTTGAAAGTCAGTAAAGTTGAGAAGTTCGCATTCTATCTGATAATAGGGAGCTATTCAACAGTAGATGAGTGGATGTCGATGACACCCATTTTTAATGAATATATATATAATATAATTGGGGAGATAGGAGTGCTGCACGGTTATAATGCTATTTTAACACTAATTATAGTACGGCCGCTGAGTTATTACCGATTTGACAGATTATTCTTAAATTAATCGATATAACCTTGCACGAGCGACACATTTTCCGAATGATTTAGAATACCTCTTTAAGATAAAACTTTATGTCAAAATGTCAGAATCAAGTAATTTTCCAATAAACTCTGTTTCAAAACTTAAAATAGTTTGTGAATAATATGAAAACATTTATTTTTTGTTCTTTGGCGCGCTTGTACAAAGTTACATCGTGCGTCTAGTTTTCATAGTGATGTGCTTGATAGTATTCGGTCCGAATTCATTGGAATAGATATGATATTTATTTTATTTGGATATTTTTATTTTACTTATTCCTTCGAGCAACTAGACTATTATGCTACCATTTTTTTGCGTCTCCTAATTGCACTGTGTTGCCAGTATCTCTATGATTTTTAAGATTTATGTATGATCCAAAGACAGAAATACTGTTTTCTATGATTTAAAAATAAATACAATTAAAATGATTATGTATAATTTTTAACATTCATAATATACTCGTATAAAACAACATTTAATAAATATAATTTTCTCCCTCAATTAAGCAATGTTATAGGTGTATTTTTTTTAAGTAATTGGCGATACTATTCTGGCAACACCCTTACCACCGCTATTTTAATCTGTTTAGTCGTCTTCCGTACTCTCGTGCGCACAGACTACGTTCTCTTGTGTAACCGTTGTTTTTTGATTCGGCTTTCTCCTGTTTATCGTTGCGCTTTATTGGACTAATTTTGTTTGTGTTTGGTAATTTTGTTGAAAATGCCGAAACGAGGAAAAACATTGAATAGTCAATGTCGTGAGCTTGTACTAAAGCTACAGGATTACTTTGAGCGTGAGCCACAAAATGGCGGCCCTTTGATTCCTGTCACTCAAGTGAAAGATCGGGTTTCACAAGCTCTTGGAATTGGTGCAAAAACACTATATAATATAAATAAAGAAAAAATTGGTGCTTATGGAAGTGAAGATAATGTTTTACGCACTCCTAAGAAAAAACGAAGACAAACGCCCGTGACAGGTGTTGATGTTTTTGATGCAGATGCAATAGGAAACCATATATATGGTTATTATACTAGGAACGAGTTTCCAACTAGACGTTTGCTTTTGGTCTCTTTAAAAGAAGCTGGCTTGTTTAAAGGCGGTAAAACGGCGTTGTCAAAACTATTGCACGAAATTGGGTTTGAATATAAAAAAACGAATAAAAGGAAAATATTAATGGAAGGATTTGATTTAATAATTAAAAGGAGCGAGTTTTTAGGAGAAGCCAGAAAAATCGAGTCTTGGGACAACGTCGTTTTTGTTGACGAAACATGGTTAAATGCGAACCACACTGTGTCACGCTCTTGGACTGACGAAACAAAAGCATCAACCTCAAAGGTTCCAATTGGAAAAGGATCGCGACTGATAATTTGTCACGCCGGTTCTGCTGGAAGAGGTTTCTCTTGAAAATGGACTGCTGGCTTTCGCGTCAAAAAGTACTTCCGATTACCACGAGGAGATGGATACAGACACTTTTACGAATTGGTTCGAAAATCAATTATTACCCAGCCTGCCAGAGCCTTCTATCATAATAATGGACAACGCTTCATATCACTCGAAACAAGTGAATAAAGCGCCTACTCAGGCCGACAAGAAAGCTGATCTCGTAGCATGGCTACACCAAAATGGAATTGAAACTACTGCCGAAATGCTAAAGTCTGACTTAGTAAAGTTGGTTCGCGAAAATAAAACATCAAGAGTCCGTTATGAAGTAGATGAGATAGCTCTAGCACATGGACATCGGGTACTTCGAATTCCGCCTTATCACTGCCAGTACAATGCCATTGAGCTAATATGGGCACAAATCAAAGGTATTGTTTTTTATCGCATAAGTTATGAATATGAATAATTTGTACTATTATAACATCCAATATTCAGCATATAAGTAAAAAGATACATAACTAAGAAATAAATATCTCATGTCCCTTACATGTAGGTAATTGTGTAACATTTCGTTTATTTAATGTAATAAATTAACGTTATTTAATGTTTACATTACAGGTTACGCAGCTCGTAATAATACGACCCCGCCATTCAGTACTAATAAAATGATGGGTCTATTAAAAGATGCTTGCAGCAAAATAACGAAAGAAGATTGGGTCAAGGTCGTCGAAAAGACTCGAAAACTAATAACAGAAGACACCATTATAGAGAATGAAATTGTCATACAAGTGACTGATAGCGATGACAGCTCTGGCGAATCTGGTTCAGAGTCTGAATAATTGTTTTAATAAATGATAGGTAGTCATTTATTAAAACATCTTGTACCTACTCTATTCATTAAAATGTGTAACAGTGTTTACAAATTTGTTTTATTTTGATATGTCCTCGACCAATTATCTACGCCCATCAAGGATACTCCACCTAATAAAGAACCTGTGTCTTTAACTATTATTGTTTTGATTTTATTTAATTACACACTATACTAGAATATGTAAAAACAAACTGTTCCCAAATATTAGGGTTACTGGTTCAGTCACTTCACTAGTATTGTCAATTCGTCATGTGTCAAATCGGTAATAACTCAGCGGCCGGAGTATAGTGTTATTATGCTATATTTATACCACAGTCCACTTATACTAAGTAGAGCCAAGCTACAGATATGTTATGTTTGTAGCATGTGTGGATCGGCTCGACCGGGGAAGGACCATTCTCACAGAATACCAGTGTAAAATAGCAAAATGCCGCGGTATTTCGTATGGTGGGCTTTTGATTTTTAACTGAAGATAGATCTCTATGGGCCTCAGCCTTCACTTACCATCAGGAAGACTGTGTGCGCGTTTGTTACCCTTATTTCATAAAAAAAAATACAACACAGTCCGCCTTACTAGAACTCAATTATAATTCTTATTTTTTGCCAATGAGTTTATTTATAGTGTTGTATATACTTTTTTCTTTATAGGATAGGACGACAAAACGAGCAAACAGTCCACCTGATGGTAAGTGGTTGCTGTGGCCCATAGACATCTACATCTATCCTCGATTACGAATCAGAATGCAAATGCGTTGTCACCCGTGAGGACTAAGATGGAATGCCTCGTTTCCAGTTAAAAGGGTCTCCGGTTGTCTACACTCATCATACGAAACATAGCAGCATTAAGCTACTATTTTATGCTGGTATCCTGTGAGAGCGTGGTCCTTCCCCGGTCGAGCGGACCCATTCGTGCTACAACTATACTACTAATATAACTGCAGCATGGCTCTACAACGTTGAAACTTATATTAAAACGAGCCTTCTAGTGATAGCGTAACCATCTCTTTACGCTATGGTTATAAAACCATCTATGGTTTTTATTTATTTGGCTTTTCCCATAGTCGATATTTAAGAAACCTGCAGAAAAACATTTGGTGAGGAATTCTATTACGTCATCACTACAAGCTGCGTCCGTCACAACCCGTTAAGTTTTCATTTTTACCGTCTGAATACTTTTATATACTATATATATATATATATATATATATATATAGCCATAGAAAACCTGACGAGGTTAAGTAACACGAAGTGTGATCTTAATTTTTTTTAAATACCAAGAGATATGTTTTTATGAAATAACGCAAAAAGACAATGACGTTAAGATAAGAGGGATTCCCGGAGGTTGTACAATGAGTGCGCCATTTTGTTGAACGTCAGCCCTGGGGAGGCCGGCTTCATCAAATTTGAGGCTTAATCTCCTTACCAGTAACATACCCAAGTTTTTATTTTAGAATAAAATGTTATTATAAATAATAAAATGTAACAGGCGATTAGAAATGTTTGAGATTTTTGAAAAAAAAATGAATCTGAAATATTTAATATAGTAGCGGTCTACGACGGCGTAGGGGTGAATTCGAACCGGTTCGGTTTAATATATATATACATTTCCAAGGGGGTAAGGGGCTTTATCAATTTTGTTATTTCATTAGTTTTTATCACATTTCATATTGAGCATTGTTCATATTGTCCGAAATTCTAAAAGAAGTTAATTAAATGATACATAGTCCATTGTCAGGTTTTTGTTAGAGGAGTTTTTTGTTGGAAGCAAGTTTTATGTTAGAGGCATTACATAAATTAGTTGCACATAGACAACCATTGGGAATCGGAGCAATTATTTGTAGGTCACGTCAACTTGTTCCGTGCGGGATTCGAACCTATGGTCCTGCAGTGCTGCAATAAAACAACCACTGCGCTATCAAACCGTCAGTTTAATTTGAAACGCAGTTTACAATTTATGCGAAGAAATTTTTAAAATTTATGTGAAGAAGAAATGATAAAGTTAAATATTATGTAGACTTTTTAGGCAGTTTTAGGGGCTACCTTTTATTAATATCTAATGTGCGTATGTCCCTTTCAAACATATTTTTCTCAACGTTTCCCCACAGAGATCAATTTCCGTCGCTGCCGACCCTAAGGCGGTAAATAACAAGAAAATGAAATAACAAATCATCTGTGGTGATTCACGCGAGCGCTAGATTTAATTACGATTTTATTACAAAAACGCGCGTCACGCGGTCCGCCATTCATAACTTAGGGGAATAAAGAAAATTTCGATGATAAAGTAAAAAAGTGGTCCCAGTGGTCGCGGTCCGCCATGCGAAGCGGGAGGCGTAGCGGGTAATATGTTGTAGAACAATCGGTCTTATTACATCATGACGTCGACAAATAGTAATAATAATGATGTATTTATTTTTAAAAAATACTAGTATAATATGGTTTTAAATTACGAAACGAATCTTCAACATATTCTGATACAAAGGGCACAGAAACTTTAATTCTATTATATGATGATTTTTTAATAATCAGATAAATGCTACTCGATCGATAAATCTAAACTGTTACCGTAACAGCCTATTAAAGCCCACTTCTGGACAAAGGATTCCCCATAGGCCTCATCGGGGGGATATTTGGCATAGTTTCCACGCTTGGCAAATGGGTTGGCAACCACAGTTTTTTATTTTTAGTCGTTACTATGAAGACGCTGCTGCCCATCTCCTGATCAGTTTCCCCTCTGTCACCTCTTACGACACCCCCGGGATGACATGGTGTAGAGGATATTCTTACACCGCAACTACACGGTAGCTATAAATTATATTATCACGTATAAATGTGAAACAGTTGATCTTTTTTATTTATACGACATTAAAATCTTGTTTATATTGTATTTTCTACGAACAACTTTTATCTGATGATTGAAATCATCCAAATATATAACACAAATAAAAAATATTTTTATTTTTTTACAAAACTTATTGAATAATACAAGCTTTTACGGATTTATCACGTATTTTACTTTTTAAATACCCGACGTTTCAAGCACTTAACAGCACCCATGGTCACGGGGGAGACTGACCATGGGTGCTGTAAAGTACTCGAAACGTCTGGTATTTAAAAACTTAAAAATACGCGATAAAATCTGAAGAAACTATTATTATTTGAATGTGTAGTGTTCGCGTAAAAAAACATATTGTGTAAGATGTAAGATAAGAAATATTCCCAGAATTACTCAATAATTAATGCCCAATAATAATAATTATACAGAATTAACAATGAAACAAGTGAAATGTAATAATTTTACATATTACATTCAACCAATCGGTTAACTGATGTATCCGAGTCTGTTTGTACTGGGGATGGTTGGTTACAGCCGCTTAAGTGTGAGAAGAGACATCACGCTTATTAAATATGTGTGGAAGGTATTACGTGGATGGATATATCACCCAGTGTGCTCGCTTCGTTAAAGATGCGGGTGCCTAATAATTACGTGGGTTCTCGTCGTCGTCCCCCATTACTCCTCGTGCCCGCTGCTAGGACGAAGTTGCTTCAGAATGCACCATTGTCACGTGCTATACACTATGTTAATATCATCTCACAGGATATTGACATATTTGCATGTAGTGAGACGAAATTCATAATTGCAGCATACAAATGCGTCGAAAATTGTAATGTTTTTAATTAGTATTTTATTTTACCATCAATTTGATAAATTTCATATTAGATACCATTATTTATTAGTCAGTAGTTTTCTTATATTTAGGTTAGTTATAGCATCGCATTGGTTTAATAACTGTAATGATGTTATAATTGTGTAATAAATAAATAAATAAAAATAAATAAAAAAACAATATTTGTATTAAGGGTTCCAGTGAAGACAGCGCTTTAGTTGCTCGCTGTAATTCTCGCCCTACGTGAATATAGGTAACGTCATACCGTTCAAATTAATACCTAAAAACTTTGGACTAGTTGAATAATATTGCCGTCGCTTTGTTCGAATTAGTTAAGCGAAATTAATGGAAAAAGTTTTGTAATATATTGTTGTCGAGTAAGTGGGAAGACGGTCTTAATTTTTAATATAAGTGGCGCCATCACAGCAAGTGTCTACGTCATTACTACTAAGTACTAAAGTTGATGGAGTTTTTTATTTTTATAGAATAAGAGTGACAAACAAACGCACAGTCTGCCTGATGGTAAGTAGACGCTGTGGCTCGTAGAAATCTATATGTGCCATCAATTAAGAATCACAATGCAGATGCGTTGTCACCTCTGAGGACTAAGATGGAATGCCTCGTTTCCAGTAAAAAGTGTCCCGGTTCTTTACACTCACCATATGAAACACATCAGCATTAAGCCATTTTGCATTGGTATTCTGTAAGAGCGTGGTCCTAACCCAGTCGAACCAACCCATTCGTGATACAATCATAATATAGCTGCAGCATGGCTCTACCACGTATAAAACCAAAGAATCATTGCGCTTGTCAATCCGCCTACAGACGCTATAGACCTGAAGCGGTTCATGTCTAGGTCCAGTTAGTTGTCAGTAACCAGTTACCAGTTACTAGACTCGAAAGAGTCAGTAATTCCTTCATGGGGCAATGTATACGCTTTTACAGTATAGCTCAAAAATATGCAGGTCTTATCAACAAACAAGTTTTTAATTTTTATTAAGCACAAATTGTTTTGTAAGGGTTATTGTACTTCTAAAGAAGACATGATTGATAATAAACTCTGGGAATAAGGTGATCGCTACCGTGCTGTTTCTAAATGTTTTCGTACTAAATGTATAAAATAATATAGTGTAAATTAATTTTATTTAAAACTCTCATTGGATTTCTTGATGGTTCTTCGCAGAACGGAAGTTTTTTTGTGAACCAGTAGTTAAATTAAAAAAATGGCTTTTAATAAGTATCTTTGTAACCTATATTGAATATGGTTCTATTCTATTCCAGCATTCGACTTTTACGACTTTTAATGATTAAAAAAAAAGAATCACATATCATCAGTTTGTAAGATGATTCGTGATTTCCTGGCTGATAGACATCAATAATCTTACTGTGAATGTAATTTTTTGTGTATTGATATATTTATTTTCCTCAAACTAAGCTCAGAATAAAATTTATTCAATGATAATAAAACAAAAACCAACTGTATTAAACGAATGCCGAATAGTATTATTTATTCAAAATACGAGTACATAAAAGAAAAACAAAACCGAACATGTTTTCGAAAGTATCAGATGGAAAGGTAGATTACGTAATATAACTAAGAAGTCACATTTCTGTGCCTGTATTTCTTTATCGGGGTGTTTTTTGCTGGAATTTATTTTTCTACAAGATATAGAAGAAAAGGCTAAATTTTCTTTGTTTATACTTTGACACATTTATTTTAAGAGTGACAAGCAATGATTGATTGATGCTTAGGGGATGCAATATCGAGGCTAGATGTATGTGTCTATAAAGATCTACATACGAGTATACCCAAAATAATGATGTGTTGTCATAACTAATATCTAAGACTGATACTCAAATGATTTAAGAGATTGGCCTGGAGAACAGTATTAGGTCTTTATTACCTCCTACGACGCCTTTAGGATGTTATGGCATGATCAAATCTCATACGCTGCCATACATGGCAAAGGATTTGGTAGAATAAGAAACAGGCCACTTCATATTTTGTAATAAAAAAATCTAACATTTTTCCGCCATACTTTTTCACTATACAAAATTCAAGTGTTCATTCAGAGTGGAAAAAGTTCGCAAAATCAATAAATAGTAGCATGACCTTTACAGTTCAACGCAAGTCCACAGATGAACGTAGCCCTCCACCTAGGACAACGATGAAACACGGCACCCAGCAATCAGCATCCATCGAATTCCGGCATGTCTTAAATGAAATCTTACGAGGTCATCACTCCACATAGATGGGGGCCATACTATCAACATATTTTCCTACAGTTGAGTGTTTAATCTAGGAGAATTTGTTAACTTTATATGTACGGGACGTACATAAAGTTATAAATTTTATGTTGCCTACTTAGCAACCTACTTTCGGCATGTCACGCCGCCGCAATTATTTTATAACGTAATCAGTGTAAAGTAAAACTTCTTATCGAACACTCGCGCGTTCAACTTATTGAAACTAGTTAAATAACTTCAGTGCACCCACGAAACGTATTTCCTTAGATTAAACAACTACACAACTAATTAAAGAAATAACAACTACAAACTGTGACCGAATATTTGTGAAATACAATTATTTTACGTGGTAAATCAACTCTGCAGCATGAATGGGTCGACTCGACCGGGTTAGGGACCACGCTCTCACATAATACCAACGTAAAATAGCATCATAATGCTGCTGTGTTTCATATGGTGAGTGTATAGAACTAGACTCCTTTATCACTGGAAAAGAGCCAATCCATCTTAGCCCTTAAGGGTGACAACTCATCAGCAATTCAACTCTTAATTAAAGATAGAGGTAGGTGTCCATGCGCCACAGCATCTATTTATCATCAGGTAGACTATGTACTCGTTTATCACCGATATCATTAAGAAAAACTTTTGTAATATATATTAATTAACAGCCTATTCTTTATTTTTAATAGACGCTCCTGGAGGCTCTTAAATGTTCACGCTCCGTCCGTAACGAGTGGGCGTCGAAATTTATTATCTGTGCGCGAGACGTCGTATATTTCCGTTGATGGCTATCGGCAACATCGTAAACATATCTCACGGAACGACTTACGCGGAACCGTATTCTGAGAATCGATAGTTTCTAAGAATCGATTTTAAAAAGTGTCACAGAATTTAAAAACAAGCCTGATTTGCCGATGTGGCTGCTATGCGAGTAATTTCACAATAGAGTATTAATTTATTCTACTGTGTTAATTTTTATATTTTGGAATTAAGGACAATAGCGAAAATTCGAGAATCTATGCTCATTGCAAATGTATTGACATGGCCAGTCGATGATGTAAAAACGACGCACTCTTCGTAATCAATCTATATATACCAAATGACTTACTAAGATTATGTTAGAAATCATAATAGATAGCTAGACACGTTGCTGTCGATGTGCTAACATATGAAAGACGTTTGGCAGCAAGGTGCAGGCTAATAATTTAGATGACTGCCTGTCTGTCTAGACACTCGATTTATGTCATTGCGACATAGCTAAAGACTATATTATGAACCGAGTTAGATAGGACTACAAGTCTTAACTTTTATCTGACGAAAGCAAAATCAGGGAACATCGTAGAATAATTTATATAACTAATGTGTAGTAAATAGCAGACACAATGTTCGTTTTACAACGCTACAAGTCATCTATACGAGTATTGCTACGAGAGCTGTCTTTTTACATTGCTACATAACAGCTTTCACAGCGCTACGAACACCTTCTACGTTGCTACGGGTAGCTTTTACAACGCTACGAATGTCTTCTACAGATCTACGAGTGTTTCTACATGTTTTACTCGGTTTGATAAAAATCTTTTATTCCGGTTTGTATGTTTTATGTACATAGTATTTATCTAGGTGGGACGTCTTAGAAATACCTCTCTTCCTCTCTCGGCCTTTGTTACTCTTGCTACCTGCGTGACCTACATGCCTACAATCGGGCGGAATCTCAGGTTACATACGCAGTCAGGGTCAGCGCGTTTTAAGCGAGAGCGTTTTAACAAAATATATTCAGTTATACGATACAATAGTTGTATAAGTTTTTAGTGTAATTGATATGTATATTTAAAAAAAAGCTAGCAAATAATTTACTATAATTATTAACGAATATAAATTTTATCACTCCGTGTTCATGTTTCACCTCTCGTACGATAAAAACAAAACAAAACAAGTCTGCGTGCGCGTCGCGATATAGAGGGTTGTCAATGCGAACAGCGCCATACTCACTCATACGTGAACGAGATTAGATGCGATTTTTTTACGGACGTTGATTTTCGCTACGGCTTTGCTTTGTTTATGGCTGGCATCGTAAACGACATCTCTTGTCGGCGCCGATAAAATACGGTGTCGGATAAGTGTAAATAGCTTAATATAAAATGTTCTGCCATTAGTGCAGCCGATTTTCTGTCGGGCCCGACACCCGACAAGTGGCAACGGGCTCTAAGGGAAATCACAGCTACTACTAAATAGTGAAGCTTTACAGGCTGGAAACATATACCAACGACTGTTTGTACATATCTTACACAAGGTATATACATTTTATTTTTGAGGCAGTTGAAATACGTATCAATTTTTTTTTCATGTACGTTTATAGTTTGGAAGAGAGTGGCTTCCAGATTTTTTAAGTTATCATGTGTACATTTTTTCTCGTTTTTCTCGTCAAGAATAAGGCGCTAGATCTAGTCCGCTGTTAAATAATTCATAAGTTCCGTTGGCCTTTAGGAGTAACCCCACAAGCTTTACGGACTTCATCTATTTGAATATATTATATTAAACAGAAATTTACTTCGAAATAATTCATAAAATTATGAAAAACAAGACAGACATCACGACAGTACGAGTACGTCTTAATGTAATGATAAAGAGTAAAATTAACACCAATTTTATTGTGCGTGGGTAACTTATTAAGAAAGGGTAAGTGTCTATAAATAATTTCCCTAAGGGGTTGAATTAAGAAATAACGAAGAGAGATTTAACTAAGGAATAAGAAAGATTTTAATCAAAAAAAAATGGATAATCACCCCGTCTCGTTAATGCATGGCAGGTCTAATGGCTAAAGGGCAGCAACTGGATACAGTGTTGAATGTGGGTGGCATATTATACTTCGATGGCTAATTCACATGTAACGGTGACGATTACGACTTATATACAGGATTAAATTAAAAAAAAATGTTTCGTCTGTTATGTCCCTTTTAGAGGATTTAAAAAAAGAAAGATATTTAGAGAATTTCAAAAGAAGAAAGGTTATTTTTTCCCCCGTATGTTTGGATGCTTGATGTGTGCTGATTTTTTTCAAAAACTAAACATCCGATTTATTTTGATTTTTTAAGAATGAAGAAATGAAGATGAAGAATCAAAATATTCAATGGAACTTCATCTCACTAATTATATGGTTATAATAACTCGAAAGTAATATTATTACTCAAATATGCCACTGAACATTAAACTGATAGCAATTGTGCATTGGAATAGGTTTTCACAGATATACGCAGCACAGCAACAACAAGTGCTTCAAGCGGAACGTGTGACGATCGTAGCAATCAACGCCCATTCAAAACCAATCGGCGAGCAATCGATAAAATAAATCTCACACTGTCCCCCTCGGATAGATACTGTGCGAATGGGATGATGTCAACCATCGAATCATATCAGAGACGAGTGGTTTTGAATAGGGATAAATTATACTATGCGAGTGATTTTTATAAAGCTTCGAACACATGGATGCCTTTTCGTACAATTTTAATGCAACGTGTCCTTATAATGATTTTCGAAGTCATTATTTCGCGGAGATGAGGATTACTCACGGTATATTGTATAAATCGAGATTTGATGAGCATCGAAAGTTTTTATATCTTGTATTATTTTAGCGATAAATGTTGCTTCTTAGTTTTATAATGGCTCGAAAGCACATTTTAGATAAGCATTGCTTTTATTTTGTTTGCAGGTTTTATGAAAGTATTGTTTTTACACCCTTATGTGGGTAAATACTTACATAATACTTACAAATTATTTCTACGTGTTAGAGGCTATGCTACAGCTATATCGTGGCTCAACCGGGATAGGACCACGTTCTCACAGAATATCACCGTAAAATAGCAGCTTAATGTTACCGTGTTTCGTACGGTGAGTGTGAAGAACCGGAGACCCTTTCTATCGGAAATAAGACGTTGTCCATCTCAGTCCTCAGGGGTGAGATTTTTACACTTACTGGAGGATAAATGTCTATGGGTCACAGCATTAATTTACGATCAGGTGGACCGTATGCTCGTTTGTCACCCTTATTCTATAAAAAATTGCTTAGTTATGATAAACATACTCTCATGTCCCATATTTATTTGTATCCATCACACGAATATTCAGGTTATAACTCAAGAAATATTGTAACATTTAGTATCCAACGATTTAATAATTCCTTTATCCTTTACCTAATTCGATGTTTGAATAACAAACACGCCGATACAAAACTGTTATACTAGCATTGGAGAAGAGGAAATCGATATGTAGTTATCAAGTAAGTAACTTAAATTTATAAAAGATTACCACATTTTTACTAATGCCAAATATCTTTTTCATCCACCCATCTAATACAGCCTATAAAATTCCACCGCTAAACATAGCGCTCCTCATACGCACGCCTATGGCTGCCATGGCTATAGATTGCTTCATATGGAATTAGGGAGCGTTTTGCCAAAGTTGCCACGCTTGACAGACGAGTCAACAGCAGCTGTTGTAATCAAGAAGATGCTGTTGGCCATTTCCTATTTCAGTTTCATTCTGTCGTCTCTTGCCAGACCCTCGAGTCGATATGGGGTAATGGATATTTTACACCGCCACAACACGTTTTCGGCCACGCGAATAGTACAATAAAATAGTATCAAAAAGTAGCATTTTACTGCGTATTACGTTTTACTACTTGGCACAACCCCCATTTTCATTTTCGAAAAGGTTTTGGATAAACCGCCACTGCCTCAGTGCGTGTTGACGGATTTACATAACTTAGAAACTTTATTTTTTATTCCACGGACGTAGATTTTCTCAACATTTTATCTTACCGCAAAGCACGTGGTAAATCTGTATTTAAAATTATTATCAATTTTAGTGGTGCCGACGCCATTCGAATTCTGATTGCTCGCTTAATTTGTTCTTTTCACCCTGGAGTCATAAAACTTCTACGTTCTATCAAAAGATAAACATTATAATATAGAATTAGTTAAAAATATATGTGTATATTCCCAAAGAAACAAACAAGTCAATAAACCAAATTTTTTTGAAACTTTAGACGTTTGATATCCTTCATGTCAAAACTTCAGATGATGTTCTTTTCTTAATTTGAGTTACGCCCGAAACGTGTCCGATACTCGTATGTGGCTTTTTTCCTGGCGTAGACATCGACAAGCGAAATATTTTGTGGTCGTACAGTATTGTTGTTACATTCATTACAAGCTGTGCTCGAAAACTTCGTTCGCATAAGGCACATTTGGTAACAATAGATTTGAAACAATTTATAAGCTGCACCACAGCTATCTCAAATATAATAATAATAATAAGTATAAGAAATTTCGTCTTAAAATCCAATCAGTTGTATAAATGACTGCAACATCAGTGTACTGGGCGTATTCGTTATATAGTTACCGTAAACGTTACCTCAGAAGTTCTACTCGTACTACTACTTCATACTATCAGAAGCTCTCCCAACAGACTGTATCATACAGGGAATATTTGCGATATTCATACACCGCCACTACACTGTATACGGCTTCAAGCTTATAGCTTAGCATTGTATCAGATATTGAGGTATATAGATATGGGATACAGATTAGTAATACTCTGTGATTGCGCGTTTACTTGCACAGTTTAATTGCCCTGGAGAATTATTCTTCATTATTCCTCTTTATCATCTTTATTTTCCTCCATCAGCTTGTTCACAGTTAAGCATGGGACTCTCTCGTTATATATCTCATTAGTAGAGCCACGCTGCAGCTATAATATGGTTGTAGCACTAATGGGTCGGTTCAACCGGGGAAGGACCACGCTTTCACAGAACACCAGCGTAAGATAGTAGCATAATGCTGCTGTGTTTCATATGGTGTGTATAGAGATTCGGAGCCCCTATATACTGAAAACGAGGCATTCCATCTTAGTAATCAGAGTTGACAACGCATCTGCATTTTAATCCAGGATAAATGTAGATGTCTACGGGCCACAGCATCCGCTTACCATCAGGTGGACTATGTGCTCGTTTGTCACCCTTATTCTATAAAAAAGGCAGATACATCCATCTATGTCTACAAAGTTTCGCATATTAGAAATAAAATAAATGTTTAAATAGAGATTAATTTTGAATCACTCTATTTCATCAAAATAAAATTAATCAAATTATATTATTCTTTTACATAAAGTTAAAGAAACTTGGAACTTTGCACAGAAGCACTTACTCTCATTAGGGATCAAATATGTAAAAGTGCTACAGGCCACCGATTCGACCGACGTTTCTTTTTCCCTCTCGGTAATTTAGCCTTCGATATTTATTGCGGGCCGAAGGTTGGGTTTGTGACTACACCCGAGAGGAAGCGCTGGGTACTTGTAAAAGGTTAATTATCAGCGTACTGCTTTGAACGCTGAATATGAAGCTATTACTTGAGTGTGTTAGACATTTGTGAGAGGTAACTTACATCACGTGCAGTATCATAAAAATAGATATCGTTTTTATGTTACTGTTGAGGTGAACGGATGTAAGTTAATGAGTTTGAGAAAAAAATCATATAAATACGCGATCGCGACTCGACTGGTGGGTGAAATTAAGTAACAAAGGAACTTATACCAGATGGTATGTGGCTGCTACTGCCCATGGAGACGTGCAGTCAACTTAGAACCATAAAGACTACAGATACGTTGTTATTTGTAATGTTCATGATGGAATACCTTACAGAAAACAAAAAACTAAACAATATAGTTAGAAAATATATAAGAGAAGTTATAACTATGGAATTATACAAAAAACTGAAGTAAAGTTGCAGGCTATAACGTCACACTGCGAGCAGGTCTCCTTTCGTTTCTGATATGATTACGGAGCAGACTGGAGCAGAAACTCCACCGCGCTGCTCCTGTGCGTGTGGACAGATTTTACATGTCCTTAAACTTTTAAGTCGTAGCTAGGTATCCTTACGACTTTCTTTCACCGTCGAACACATGGTAATTCAGCAATTGCAACTAACTATTTTATTAGCGTCGATATATAATGGAGGATAGATTTTTTTATAGAGTAATCGTAACAAACGGGTACACAGTCCACCTAATGGTAAGTGAATACTGTCTATAGACATCTACAACTGAGACTCAATTATGAATCAAAATGCAGATGCGTTATCACCCCTGAGGACTAGGACGGAATACCTCGTATCCAGTAAAAAGGGCCTCCGGTTCTCTACACTCACCATACGAAACATAGCAGCATAAAGCTGCTATTTTACGCTGGTATTCTGTGAGAGCGTGGACCTGCCCCGGTCGAGCCGACCCATTCGTGCTACAACCATAATATAATTTCAGCATGGCTCTACCACGTAAACACAATCAATTTTATATTTTGTTTATTGCGTGTGATAATCATTATGTTATATACTTTTTTATTTTATTATATACTTCTTTTGACTGCCTCGTTGGTTGTATTAGTGCGACTGCTGATCACGAGATCCTGGGTTCGAATCCTAGGTCGGCCCAAAACATCAATTACAGAGTTTTTCTGTCAAGAAATTCTCAGTAGCTGCCCGGAGTCAGGAAGTTGGCGGTGTCTTCCCCCGTGTTTCGGAAAGTACGTAAAGCCGTTGGTCCTGCGCCTGATCTCTCTCCCGGTCGTGTTTACCGTCCCATCAGATTACGAGAGTGAGGGAATAGAGAGTGCACCTGTGCTTGCGCATACACTTGGGCACTATAATCCTCCTCCTCCGTCAAGGCAGGCCGCCGTGGCCGAAATTCGGTCTGGAGGACATTATTATTATATTATATTATATACACTACACTTATACAAATAAATAAAATAATAAATTGATGTGTCTGTTTGTAATGTCAAAATAACAGCTTTTTACTAAATACATATGAAAGTATTTATGGTACTTATAACGAAAACACAATTTTAAAATTTTCCTCTATTTGTCTGTTTGTTTGTTCCGGCTTATCTCCGAAATATGTATATAGATAGCTAATGTTAAAAGAAGTAACTTAGGCTACTTTTATTTTTGAAAAGAATTAGTGTTCCGCGCAAAAAATTAAAACCCTAAATTTCACGCGGGCGAAGTCGCGGGGAACAGCTAGTTGTGTTATATATTTGTATTATGTCAATTATTAACAACAAAAATGCAGTAGTTTATTAGCCCCGCCGTATCATCTAAACGAAAATGTATCATTAAAACGGTTTACGGTAAAGGCGTTACGCCCTGCAGATCCCTTAATGCACTTTCAGCGCTGTCCGTGCAGCGGGGACATCGCATTCAATTACGGTTAAGTTAGATACGATGCGACATGTTGAATTTCAGCAGAAAATTGAGGCGCCGTTTCGCTGAGCGGCAGAGCATGTTTTGCTTGATAACAATTATGTGAGAGAAGGTTTGGAATAAATGAGTGAATAATTTAAAACGATAAGATTTGAAGAGGCAGATTTTTTACAAATTTTACGGTAATTGTACCAGGCTTTCATAAAACCCATAGTTGTTTTGGGATTAGACTCAAAGCTAAAATTCTAATACGAGAAACTAAACCTCATACCCCATGCCTCCATTAATCAAATTGTTAATATTCATCATTGTAAAAGAGTGTGCATGTGTTGTTTGAAAGTTTTTTTCAAGTTGCGAGGAAAGGGATATAGCTATTGATGGAATATTTGACTGCCGTAAATATTTTAGTTTGAAATTTAAACAATTATTTAAGCCTGGAACAGTTTCAAAAATACAAACCAATACCATCTTTATATCTTTTGTTATAAAAAATAAGATGGGTTGAAATTGTCAAAAACATGACGGCGTAACAAAAGTATAAAAGTGAACGAACTTAATGTTCTAATGGCGGGGTCCCTGGATAACAACAAGATAAAACAATTGACCCTAATTCGCTTGTCGATAGCTGTTGTCAGGGAAAACGTGTTTTCTTTCATATTGCTTTTCAATTTTAATACTGTTCTATTATTGTAGCTGTAAATATATTTTTTTACATATTTATTTATTTAGTTTATTTATGGCTCCTAAACGTTTTAATAAACTCCCAAAAAACATCAAAGAAACTGATAATATAGACAAATTTAAGAAATTGCTTTCGAGTTTTTTAATATATAAAGCATAATACTCTATCAACGAATACTTTGAAGATAAAATGAATGGTTTTTAGTACCTACAATAATTAATGGACGATTTATTTATTATATGTTTATATTTATGTAATTGATAATTAAGATAATAATTAATGTAATTTCTAAACATACCAATTATAATTGAAATTGTTATTTCATTAAAAATTAATTTTCATATTGCCAGGTGATAGTGACCAGGTCATGTTGACAGGTGATAAACAATTATTTGTATGCCTTTTCAGGCGAAACATAGTGTTACTTATCATACCTTTTCCACCAAGTTTGTAACTTTTTACCTATGTTTTACAAATAAATTATTTGATTTGATTTATTTACTTACACATATATACACATATAACAACTGTCTTTACAAGTTAAACAAACCCATAACGATAGTGTTGCTAATCTAATTATATACTATGTATTACAACTAACCTATGTAACTAACTACGACGTATAAAAGTATCTTAGCGAGTTCACTTAGATTACTCGAAAATATATGTCGTGAACATTGTTCACTCCGAGCATTGTTCGGACAAGAGGTGAGTTACTAAGGAAGTTGGTCCTGGCCACGCTTGGAGCGAGCAGCGGCGGGCGTCACTGCCTCCACACATACCGGTCCGGTGCGCACAGCTTCAGTTGACGCAGCACCCCTGAGTTTCATGAGGCGCCGCGATGCAGGTTCACCACGAACGCAGCCAGGGTAAATTCCCGTCACACTCTGAGCTGGTTGTTGTACACGACCATCCCGAGCACGAGTAGTGTGGGGTAGATCAAAGGGTAAAACGGATATACCCGATTATATTGACGACTCAGCTAAGCGTCTGGATGCTAAGCTTCAGGCCACCGGCTCGAATCCTGATTACCCTTCACATGTACCATACATGTAATTACAATCGTCAAATGTAATTAAAATCTACAAATAATTGTTTCGGATCTGGATTTTTGTCAATGTTACATATATATATATATATATATATATATATATATATATATATATATATATATATATATATATATATATATATATATATATATATATATATATATATATATATATATATATATATATATATACGTTAAAATCCCCACAATACAAAAAAGATTCTTACTATGAGGTAACCTTAAATATAACATCTCATCATCATCATCATCTGTCTTGAATTGATAAGTTAAATCGAGAAAAAAATTACTACCTAACGATAGACTCGAGTTAATATAATCTAAAGATCATTATAAATCTGTGCCCCACAACCCCGTAGGCTAATAAATTTCTTGGCTAGTAGGATTTACAATTTCCGCGGTGGTGTGCAGGCGTAGACTGCGAGGATCCGGTCGGGGGGTTGCAAGTAGGGGAGAGGCGGGAGCGCTAATCGGAAACTTACCGATTCCCCCACCTCTCCGCTTCATAACACTGTACAATAGGAGTGCACCGTGTCGGCTCGTGGATAATATGTCCAAAGCCACCTGAATCCGTGGAATTCCTGCATGCCTTTCTAGGTTTTCACTGAATAAAGTGGGGGGTGGCACAAGTGTAAGAAGCCTTTCCATTATTATGGTTCCATTATGAAAATATTTATAACTATAATTATTACTCATGCCAAAATTTTCCAATCTTCATTTTGATTCAATTTTCATCTATCTATATCACAACATTTATGATCTTTATCTGATTTTTCTGAACAATTCCTTTGGTGATTACAGGGAGTTTGCTGAAAAATTTTAAGCTTTTTGTCTGAAAATTCTTTCATATTGTAAGAAAAATTTATTTATATATATTGTAGAATTTAGTGCATGAATATGTTTGAATTTTAAGCAATGGCCAACAATTGATAAGACCACTACACTACAAATGCACAGAGAGGTTAGTAGTAATGATAACAGTTGAGTTAGCCGACTAATGACGGGATCTGATAGCGGCGAACAATCCGAACTATCAGTGGAAACTACTGACGAGTGAACCGCGCTCTATTAACGAACTAAACAATTGCGGATACGAGCTTATTTCTGTTTAATGTTTGTCAAATTGTATTTAAAGTGAAGTACGGTAGAACTATTAATGTGTACTCAAGAGTTAAGAGCTTGCCGTAAATTTTATAGTGTGCGAGAGATCAGAGTTCGATTCCTGCTAATAAAATTGTTATTTGCAATTTTAAGTGCTAATTTACTACTTACTCGGTGATGAGAGAAAACACCGTGAGGGTACTTTCACATTTTTTCTTAAATAAAATTAGGGTGCCACACAGTCCTCCTGATAGTAAGTGAAAGTTGTAGATCCATAGACACCTATTCTCGATGAAGAATCAAACTGCAGATGCGTTGTCACATCAAGGTACTCCACACAGCATAAACGCTGGGGCTTTACCTCCATTTGGACAACACTCGAATTTATTTATGTAGAACACACTATTGCAGTCGAAGAGTGGTGGATAATCCATTAATTTAACTATTTTTTTATTCACATCAATTCGTATCACCACAGCCCAAAAGGTCTACAGTCCAAAAGGTGAACAGAGGCTTCTCCGATAGATTGCCTTATAGTAGGATTTTGTCAAAGATGCCAAGCTTATCAAGCGGGTTGGTAAGCGCAGTTTTTCATGATTTTCAGATGTAATCAGGTAAATGCTGCTGCCCATCTCCCGTTTCGGTCTCCCTCTGTCGCTTTTTATTTCTTTTCTTACGCCGCCACCACACAGTTAACATTTTATTTTGCCATATAAGTACTTATATCCTGTAATATATAATGTATACTAAATATATATAATACTGTAATATATACTAAATCACATATATTTCATGTATGTGATTTAGTATATATTTTATGTGTGTGATGTGTATACCTAGTTTTAACTTGTTTGTTATAAATGTAATGTAAAGTTATTTAATATATAAAAAATTATGCTTGTTTGTTCGTATATTATAAGCTACCATTCCGTTTATCAGGTTGCGGAAAAACTTTGCCAACTTATTGCTTGCTCTTGCGCAGGTTATAGGCATAATACTGTAGGTGTCGCGGGGAACTCAATTAATGTATTATTATTCCTAAATAAACAATGAAACTCTTCCAAATTTGAAACGATATTTCAACCATTATTTCTTTTTCGGCAGCAACATGCCCCGTCTGGTACCCAGTGCGTTGCTGTAGTTTTACACAGGGTTTAGGTTTACGTCCAGTATAAGTAATATAGGCAAACGGTGAAGAAAAATTAATTAAAAAAAATCTCAAACATTCTGTCCTTTTTATGTATCAAATTCAAAATGCGTGGTAATAAATAATTTAAATTGATTTTACCACAGTTTTAAGACCTTATAGTTGTGAAACGCCTTTTATCTCCGGCGATAACGCCGCCCGCGTAGGTATTTACGCGGCAGCGTGTATGTTAAGGGTTGATGTCACGAAAATGGAAAAAAATTAATTTTGGATATTGCATATTATAATACTTATTATCATTTATTAACAATAGGTATAGACTTATAAGTTAAAAACGTTTATTGAACAAGATATATTTGTATTACTACAAGAAAAAACACATTTACAAGTGTTTCACTACCAAATGTTTTGGTGACACTTTCTTTGCATTAATTTTTTCAGTTTTCGATTGTTAAATTTAATTATGTAATGTATTCGCATTCGGATAAACAATTTTAACAACAAAAAATAAGGAAAACAAGCGTGGTCGTCATTTGAATTCAATTTTACTTAGTAACTCATATACCTATAACCGTAATATACCATTCTAAGTGTTATAATTTTTCGAAAACGGCACTTAAAATTAGTTAAATGAGTATCTACTTTAAAACACGCATGTATTGTCTAACAAAAACGTTACTAAATCACAATCAACTTGGGATAATTTCAAATAAAAGTAGAAGCCTTATTTACTCGTATTTTCAAAAAATGCAATAGCGGTATATTTATATATTTGAATATATGTTTAAAATTTGGCTAGTCTTTAAAAAATAACCTTGTATATAAAAACCAGTTAAGAATATCATCGTAACGCTGTCGCATTTCGTATGATTACCAGATCGTTACACAACTTTTGTATTTGTATAGATATTTGTATTCATCGCAAAGGGCTTTAAAAACAACAATAAAATCAGTTTAATGATATAATTATCGGCCATTATTCCGTTGTGATATCCCCGGCGCGTTACAAACAGCTCACCAAATTACCATTTTAAATTAATTAGCCACTGCTATTTAAATTCGTAATTGCCTACAAATTAAACATATACGACGTGTCTCTATGGGTTTTCGTTATATTAGTTGTTCCACGCGATTGGTATATATTTGAATTGTAATTGAATGTTTGATTGTTCGTTCGCATAATTACGTCACGGTCTGGTATTACGTTTCTTTCATTTTGTAAAAGGAATTCAAATTAAGTTAATTTGCTAAGGTCTGTATAACATTAAATTCATAGCAGAGCCACGCTGCACCTACATTATGGTTGTAGCGTATGGTAAGTGTGAAAAACCGGAGACCCTTTTCACTGGCATCGAGGCATTCCATCTTAGTCCTCAGGGATCATAATGTATTTCTATTCTTAATCGAGTATTAACAGAGTAATTTGATACTTAATCGAGGATAGATGTGGATGTCTATGGATTGCAGCATCTACTTACCATCAGATGGACTGTGTGCTCGTTTGTCCCCCTTATTCTATTAAAAAATGTCATCAAGACCAAATTTCGAATTCGGTGGCCAGTTTCTACGCAGAAACGTATGACAAGATTATAGTCTCCACGAGTTTGTGTGTACGAACATTTGTACTCGCTATTTACTCTCTAAGTCTGATGGGAGGGCAATCCAACACGACCGAGGAGTGAAAATCTGGTTAACCGTTCAACAAATGTTAAGATATCCACGTTATAGAAACATGCTGCAGCTGTGTAAGGACTGTAACACGAATGGTTTAGTTCGATCGAAGAAAGACCACGCTCTGACAGAATATTTGAGTAAAATAGCCGTACAATGCTGCTTTGATTCGTGTGGTAAGTTAGAAGGGAGCCGGCGATCCCTTTAATGGTAACAAGGCATTCGACCTCACTCCTCTGAGGTGATAACGCATCCGCATTTTGATTACTTAATCGAGAATACTGGTACAAGAAGGTCGAAGGTCTATGGGATACAGTATTCATTTCATGTGATTTTGATCTCGTTTGTTACTCTTATTTCTATAAAAATTTGTAACTGGAAACTCATGAACATCTGCAACTAATTTCAACTAAACCGGTATACATCACAATCTTCGAAATAAAAGCAAAGTTCTTCGAATAGAACACTGCAGTGGGAAAGAACCTAGACCTACTACTAGGACGTAATGAAGCATTACCACTTATGCCCGATTCCTAAAAACAAGAAATGTTTCGATCTTCGTAACGATCCGTTTTATTACATACGAGGTGCATGTATACACATTTTATATAACAAACTATTCGTTCAGCAATTTGATGAATTAAAATGAAAAACTTTTTAAACGGTTTATAAATTGTTGAACTGGTATTATGTTTCAAAAAGAAGTATTCATGCACTTCTCTTACTGCCAAACGGTTCGTAAAATAAAATGAAGCCTTTTTTCTCTTGAAATCGAGAACCGTATGGGAAGAGCTTCTGTAATACTATGTGCCCCAATTTTCTGAAGTTGGCGAACTTCACATGTCTTAGAAATATTTTTTCTTATTTCTCAGACATGCATGTTTCCTCACTATGTTTTCCTTCACCGCCGAACACGTGGTAAATAAGCATTTAAAAATGCAATTCATTGTGAAAATACAGTGAGCGTTTAGGCACTGAGCTACAATGGCCTATTCTCGTTGCTATTTCTCTTTGTGATTATAAAATTCGTCAATAATCAAATCAAGGTCACTAATAAATCACAAAATTTAACCCTTGGTAACTTTTTCATACCACTTCTGTAGCGTACACCGTGATTAGGCAAACGTATACCACGTACGGCACCACAATTGATACCACGGCAAACGTGGTATCAATTGACTGGCCTACATTATAATTAACGATCAGCACGACAGTGTTCCCGAGAGTTCGCCCATTGATTTTTTTTTCTAGCTTTGTCTCAAACATAGGTCTTCACCATAGATTTCTACAGAGCACAATTATAAGTCAACTGGATCTATTGACTCCCTGTATGTTCAACTGGACTTCATTCCATTATTTAAGGGTAGTCCAACACTGCAACTGCTAGTATAATGTACACGAGTGTGTCGCAACTCCAGAACATATCTTCTCCGTTGTACTTCTGTCAGTTTTTCGAATCATATAAACGGTCGATTGCTACGTTAAATTATTTATTATAATGAATTTGATATTGTTACGAGCTTGAGGTTCGTGACAATAAAAATTGCCGATAAAATTACCTAAATTAACACTTTAATTTACTTTACACAAATTAAAACTAAAAACACTAATAATTAAACACACTAATTCACTTAATTCCGCTCCGAAGCTTCGCTTGTGTCGCTGAGTTCAACTCTGCCTCGATCGCATCTTGCGCCACCTATTTATTTAAATTAGCAAAATATCCGGAATGTTCAAGTAAACACGCGCAAGGTACCGAGAGTTCGAGTATAGATTTTCTAGAGACTTAGTTCTTCGGGTGGCGCTGTCGGTCGAAAGATTTGTGATGTCATAAAGTGCAACGCTCCCCTCGCTCTCGTTCCTGACACTAGATGGCGCTAGTGTGTCGTCGACTGGAGCGTGTAACAATATTATGATGAACTATTTAATATGCGGTTTAATCAATTAAATTATGTAAACCACGTTATGGTTATTTGGTCTAGGAATCTGTCTGGATGGTATTTTTTTATAGAATAAAGGTGATAAACGAGCACACAGTCCACCTGATGGTAAGTGGATGCTGTGGCCTATAGATATACCTCAACATTTATCCCCGATTAAAAATCAAAACGCAGATGCGTTGTCACCCCTGAGGACCAAGATGGAATGGCTCGTTTCCTGTAAAAAAGCTCTCCGGATCTCTACACTCACCATACGAAACACAGCAGTGTTAAGCGGCTATTTTACGCTGGTATTCTGAAAGAGCGTGGTCCTACCCCGGTCGAGCGGATTCATTCGTGCTACAACCATAATATAGCTGCAGCGTGACTCTACCACGTGTAAAAGTTACCCTTACAGCCTTTAAAATAAGAGTCCTATGCCATAGATTGTCTCAAAGAGGGAATTTTTCCATAAATGCCACTCTTGGCAGGCGGGTTGGCAACCGTATTTTATAACTTTGGGGTGTTACTTGTATCAGGAAGATGCCGCTGCCCATCTCCTTTTGCAGTTTTCCTCTATCGTCCCTTGTCGCCTGAGACACCCACGGGAAGACATGGGGTAGTGGATACTCTTACCGTCACCACACGGTATTTAGTTTAAGTTTTCGGGTATTTAAAATTGATTCATAGTGAAATTATAAACATGTGGTGTACTAAATTTTAAGCTGGTTGAAATCTAAGTTTTTACATACAAAACATTTTTTTTAAATCGCAACTGTTACGAGTTAACAATAAATGTGACCCATAGCAACAAATGTAATCTCTATCTCACAACGTATTTAAAAATTTAAAAGTATTTTTCGAAGTTATTTGCGTTACGGTGGCGACCGCGTCACGTTCAATGTGACGTGTGAAACAGATGGTGGCGAACGGGGGGAAGTCCGGCTGCACAGAGCGAGATGTTGCGAATATATTTTTTACTGTATTATTTTACATATTTGTTTTTTATTTATTTACTGAACATTAACAAAAAGTTTTATACTTCAAAAAAGTAAAGTAAAGTAAGCGAAGTTGTGACATTTCTCGGGGGAGGCCTACGTTCAGTAGTGGATCTGTGATCAGTTCAGTTTACAGCCCATCACAGGCCTATTACTTTTACATAACACAGTTTAAAAATAGTACATCCATTACAGTCTATACAAGTCCACAGCTAAACGTAGACCTCCCCCAAAGATTGCCCCATAGAAGTGATTTTACCACAGTTATCATGTTTGACAAACGGTTTGCAGCCGCAGTTTTTTTTACAATTTTAAGTCGTTATTAGGAAGACGCTGCTACCTATCTCTAGATTTGTTTCCCTCTGTCGCCTCTTACGCCGCCCACGGGACGAAATAGGGTGGTGGATATTCCTACACCGCTCAGGAAATTATTTTAACCGCCTTCGATAAATTTCGAAAAAATATTAAAATATTTTTACCAACTTTAAAACGAATTCGAGAGTATATCCTTTTTTTGTCTGTTGCTCTTTGTCAATTGAGTACCGACTTCAATGATTCTTTTTTTAAATAAATAGGTGAGTAGGGTACACAAAATATTTACAGCCCTAAAGATTGAAAATAGGTATGAAGTTGTTTAAGTAACTATTTAGACCTTTGATATTCCGTAGTTTACTCAAAAGGGTCAACAAATTAGACTTTATATACAACAGTACCTACATATTATAGCTTCGACTTCTGAAACTTATTTGGAAATTATTTTAGTCTTTCTAGTGCTTTGAAGGCGGCTTTTACTTTTTATTTGAAGTTCTACGTTCTTTTACCTCGGGAACCTCTATTTTGGGAAGATCAACGAGAAACTCAGTGGCACTTTTTGTGAATGTAATTTTTACAATGAAATACCAGCGTCAATGGTACGAGATATCTATTGTAGCCCTTGCCAACCCGGTTGCCAAGCGTGACGTTTAAGGCATACTCTCCCTATAACAGAAGTGAGGCTCATCACTCAATAACAAACTTTCACAGATTGATGAAAATGAAAAAGTATACAAGATAATTTTGTACGTGGTAGAGCCACGTTGCAGCTATATTATGGTTGTAGCACGAATGGCGCGGCTCGTCCTGGGTCGCTGGCACGCTCTCACAGAATACCAGCGTAAAATAGCAGTTTAATGCTGCTGCGTTTCGTGTGGTTGGTGTAGAGAACCGGAAACGAGGCATTCCACCTTAGTCCTTAGAGTCGACAATGCATTTGCATTTTGATTCTATGGATAGATGTCTATGGGCCACAGCATCCACTTACCATGAGGTTGACTGAGTGTTCGTTTCTTACCCTTACGTTATATAAAAAAAGAAAAATATAACTTAATTTACACATAAAAGATTTAATCGTCATCCATTTTTGAAATGCCTACAGCTTAGAACTACGTCAATATCAATTAACAGCGTCGTTATTCTGTAAGTGCGCAGTTATGGCAAGCATATTCTGCCATTGTATATAAAGTGGCGATTTAGCACCGGCTCGGTGTCCGGACGGCGTGAGAGGTGACCGGACACCGGACGCGGCGCGCATTCGTTACGCCCATTGTGTTCCGAATACGACAGATCTATGCTTCCTCGGTCCCACTATATAGGATCCATTACTAATATTACAAATAGAAAATAAATACACTATTTTATATAGAATAGAATTGTATATCCTTAGGAAAATGTTTCTTCACTCCTTCAAAATTCTTTTTCAATCGTATTACTTAGAAAACTATTACATTTTATTATATTTTATCTTTTCGTACCCTTCTCATTTAAATATTTTATCATATTAGGTATTATTTGGACATATCTATATTTATATGTATTTACATATTTTTTGTACACACCTCTCTATTATAACCATTATTTGTATCAGTCATCTACGTAAATATTTGAAAGAGATCACTTTCAGAGTGATAACACGCCTGTTGTACATATACTTTAAATTAGACTCTATTCGTTTTCTATTTTTGGGTATTTTTGGTGTACAATAAAGATTATTTAATAGATAAATATTTAAGTGTGTATTTTATTGTTAGAGAAGTCTTTTATTATTAAGAAAATAAGGGCAACATTTAACAAAATCGTACCAAGTGTCATACCGTTGCAATTAAAAATAAGCTTTGGTAAGTAAAATCACGAAGAGAGAATGCTATTATATCGTTTCAGAAGATCAATGATTGGTAATTGACACTGTTTCCCGCTTTTGTCATAATTTTCGAACGTGAACTTATTGTCCTTCAGACCGAATTTCAGTCACGGCGGCCAGGCTCCACGGAGACTAACTATAACAGGACAGAATCATAGTGACCGAGTATATTTTTTTATACTATTCCCTAACTTTCATGGTCCTATGAGATGGTTATCCGACACGACCGGAGAGATATCAGGAGCACACAGCGTTATGTGTTTTCCGAGTTAAGGTGGTGAAACGCCGCCATCTTTCTAACTCCGGATTGCTACTGAAAATTTCTTGACAAAAAAAACCCAGTAACTTATTTTGGCTCTACTCATGATCTGCAACCGCGTTCACGACCACTAAAACCAACGAGGCAGTCAACGTGAAGCAATCTCGTTCACGAAACAAAAAAATTATACGTCATTTACATTCAGAATCCAAACCGCGAAAATCACGTGTACCGCACATCAAGAAAACCTAACCTCAAACATCTCGTCGACGTCGCTTGTTATAATCTAGCACTATACATTACCATTGAGAGCATACGCGACGTCAAAAAACGCCTAGAGATGAGGGAATAAGGGAACCTCCGGGAATACTTCCTACGTAGGGCGGGAAAGGGGCGCGGGCGGAGGGCAGCGGAGGGAGCGGAAGTGTCGGGCCGGAAACGGCGCTGGGCGGAAGCGTGCGAACCCTTAGCCGCGCCCTTTGTTTATCGAAGATTTTCTCATAGCTGTTACTGCAGCGGCGGATGTAGGTTGCTGCTGGAACTCACAAATGGAAACATGAAAACTATGCCTAATTGGGAAATTAAAAAGAGTTGAAAGTACCATGGTTTAATATTTCGGTTGTAATTTTTATTTGAGTTTGTTTGCCAACTGAAATCGAATTAATTGAAAAATCTTATAAATCTCTTACTAGTGTAATAATTTTGATACCGAATATAATTTGTAATGCGATTCGGTTTATTCTACCACCTTTTGTTAGTATAAAACTAGAGAATATATTTAGAAAAATGCTTAAGCACGTAGGTTGAATACCTATTATGCAATTAAGTGTCGAAATAAAATGAAATGAAATTATTTTGGAGATGACATAATTATTTCTCCTTTAGATAATGCAATATGAAAAAGTTATGAATAAGTATAGTATAGTAATAAAATTTAATGTATATGTGTGTATATACATACTCGTACACACATATACATTATATTTTACATACGATTTTACATACGAGTATATATACATATACATGCTCGTACATATACACCTACAGACATCATAAAACCAATAGAATCCGACTTTATGTGCATACCTCAAAACCTCGAGTTATATTGAAGTTAGAATATTCAAATATCGGACTAATTATAACTATTTTTAATTGGAAAGTCTACATCTTTTCATGTCACGCAATATGTAGGTGGTTTGTATTTTTTCCCCGTTTCTGGTGTATACATTGACAGATTTTAGAAGTAATCAAACATTTCAACCTTTTCAAGTTTTTCTAAAGAAGGCTAAAGGTATGTTATTTTATCTTGCATAAGATGAAAAGAAAACTCATTTCTAAAGTTGTAATTGGTTATTTAAAATGATTGCTACAATGTCTCTTACAAATTGTTTCGCGAAAATAACGAAAGCATAAAGCTTCATTACACAGGCATTTGTCTGTAATAACATTAAAAAGAAATACGTAAGATGATCTATAATTGAACTGAAGAATTGCCGACGATGGTTTGAGTTACAAATATACAATTTGAGCATCGGTAAAATAAGTAGGGAAAAAAAGCGGGAGTATCGCGTCGCCCCAGGCGTCCCCCCCCCCCCCGTCCCGCCCACCCTTTTTGCCTGTCATTATCTGTTTTCCACTGAGTCGCTCTCCTTGTCTGTTATGTGACCGAAAACTTGGCAAAGCCATTCCAAATGTACTGTCGACGCTTGACTTAATATTGAATTAAGAATAAGTAAATTGCCACAGTCAATCGTCCACACTTTTTCGCTTTTACATATATTGAGTTATTATCGTAGTACTTTCTTTGAGAGTTGTGCAGCTATATCATAGCTGTAGCACGAATGGGTCGACTCGACAGGAGAAGGTCCACGCTCTCACAGAATACCAGCGTAAAATAGCAGCTTAATACTGCTGTGTTACGTATGGTGAGTGTAGAGAACCGGAGACCCTATTTTACTGGAAACGAGGCATTCCATTACAGTCCTCAGGGGTGACAACGCATATGCAATTTAGAAATAGTCTTAATCTAAGATAAATGTAAATGTCTATGGACCTCAGCATCTACTTACCAACAGGTGGACTGTGTGGTAGTTTGTCATCCTTATTCTATAAAAAAAATTACAGTTTTATGCTTGGTTTTGGATTTCAATTTGTAACCTATGGGATCTGATCTTCCTGTAACCTATCATTAATCTACTAACTAACGTGAAATGGCGTTGTATGACTATCCACCACCCCACATCGTCACAAGGTTCTCGTAAGATGCGACACAGGTAAACTGAACCGGGAGATGGGCAGCGGCATCTTTCTGGTAACAACTCTCGATTTTGCCATAGTTGCCAATCGTGACAACTATGGCAAAATCGCCCCTATCATGAATTCTATGGGGAGGTCTTTTTAGCAGTGGGCTTTTATTTTTTGTAACTATAAATGGGATCTATAACTTGCTTTCAGAGATCATAGACCTCTTAAGTTATTAGCATTAGCGGTTTAAGGAGTTTCACTGGACTCACAAACCCGATTCGATCTCGTGCTGTGTTTAAGCAAAATTTCCAATTAATGCTTACCAGCTGGCGCGTTTTTGTCCAGACCTATGTTCAGCAGTGGAATTAAAAAGCTTTGGGCATTTGTGCACTCATAAATATCTTAAGTGAGTCACACGAAACACAACAGTATTAAGCTGCTATTTTACGCTGGTATTCTGTGCGAGCGTGGTCCTTCCCCGGTCGAGCCGACCCATTCGTACTAAAACCATAATATAGCTGCAGCGTGACTCGTAACACGTATAAAAGATTAACAAACAAATACTGTAAGAATATTGATGGTATAGATAGATACTGTAAGAAAAGTATCTATCTATACCATCAATATTCCTACGTAGATCGGACTGCAAATTAATATTAAAAAGCTAAAAGTAGCCCACGTTAACAATGACATCATAACCTAACCTTACCCCCGTTCCAAAATATTACACCAACAACCTTTACCGCCACGTCACGTCATAATTTGGATGTGTACTTAGTATGCTTAATTTCAGATTAATGACTACTGGACTTAGCTGCCACCTTATAACCTATTTTTGCCTTGAACATTGTGTTTCAGCTTGAAGGTTATAGTAACTGGTGTAATAACTAGTATACTAGCGATCAGCCCCGGCTTCGCACGGGTGATTTCTAGATCTCACCTACCAGATTCCATTTTCCAAAACCATTCTCTAATCATCTAAATCACACCTACAAAATTTTACCAACATCGGTACAGCCGTTTAGTTCAGTCACATACACACCGACAAAAGAATTTCATTTATAAAGATACTTACAAACTATGAGGTATTTCGTCGCAGTACAATCACAATAAATTTTACGAGGTGGTAGGCGCCACTACCTTACCTTTTTCTGCCACCATAGCACTGTCTATACTGCTGTATTCTGGTCCAAATGGTATAATAATGTCCTCCAGACCAAATTGCGGTCACGGCGGCCTGCCTCAACGGAGACTAGCCATCGGCGCAGGACAGGATTTCAGTGCTCAAGTGTATGTGTCTCCATTCCGTCACTCTCATAATCCAAAGGGACAGTAAGCTGACACGACCGGAGAGAGATCAGGCGTAGGACTAACGGCTTTACGTGCTTTCCGAGGGTGTTTCACGGGGGTGAAACACCGCCAACTTCCTTACGGAAAAACACAATAATTGAGGTTTTGGCCCGACCCGGGATTCGAACCCAGGACCTCATGATCAGCAGTCGCACTACTACAACCACTAGACCAAGGAGGCAGTAGACAAAGGTTAAAAAGAGCCATTGTAATTATACATCCCCATTTAGCCAGTGCATTCCCATTTAGTCCTCAGAGGGGACAACTCATCTGTGAAACGATAATAAGTGACTAGGTACATTCCATGGACGCCTGCGACTATCTTCAAACAAAGAAGTTTTGTTTGAAGATAGTTGCAGGTGCTCATGGAATATAGCCACTTATTTCGTTGTTTATATGTATTTAACTTAACCGCTACAGTTCGTTTTGGTCACTTCATTTTCAATCAATAAAACATAAGCTAAATATAAAACGATACATTTTATTATTAATTTTGTTTTATATTTATGCAGCCCGACCATATAAGAATACTATTTATATACCTACATACTTATGAAATAGACATGTTATAAGCTCTGTAATGATTTGGAAAAATGAGACTTGATATATAGAGATATCAAGGAGAAATTTGTCGCGCCGTGTTATTAAAGAATTCGCGGGAATAAATATACGTAAAAACTCGTCGTCGTCTACAATATTATACATATCAATCACCTCGGATAGTTCGAGGAGCACTGCACAACTTATAACTTGATCCTTTGGACTACATAACCGCTCTACAATACGTCACACAATCACGTCCACGCTTAATTACTTTACTAACTTTTGCCAACGGCTCCATCCGGGTGGCGAGAGAAACGCTTTTATTTTAATTTTGCCATGGTAACTTTTAAATTTCGCGCGGTAAAAGGTATCCCATGTGTTAATCGTACGTCTGCGCGCCAAATTTAATCCAAATTTATTTTACATTTGTATAATATTTTATACTATTATACTTACCTTTATAAATCTTTTGGCTTTTGTTAATAATCCTAAGGTAGTGTGCCGTGAAGCTTCGGGGTCTAAAGGTACCATGTCCTTGAGTTTTTCTAGGCAGCTCCTGAGGTGTGCTCTCCTGAAACAAAAAAATATCAAAAATCAGACTGTTAAAGACCTTACGTAATTTGAAACCATAGCTAATTGCGATGGTTGTGAGACAATATATATATATATATATATATATATATATATATATATATATATATATATATATATATATATATATATATATATATATATATATATATATATATATATATATATACATAACCCGGCTATAGTATTATGACTGCAGCACGAATGTGTCGGCTCGACTTGGGAAGAACCACCGTCGAACGGGATAACAGCGTAAAATGGCAGCATAGTACTGTAGCTCTTTTTTGTAATGATGAAAACGAGACCTTAAGGCACTTTTTACTGGTAACGAAAATTGTTAATATATGAAGCATGTTTTTTTTTTTAAAGAAGTTTTTGAAGTGAATGTTTATTTAGAAATAAATTTAATATGAATGAATAAGCGACAGTAGCCTAATGGCAGGGCGCGGACCGCGAACTTAAAAAGGTCGTGGGTTCGAATCCGCCATTCGATTACTGGCGTGAACCACTCGTAACACAAGCAATTTAAGCTTACCATGAGTGGTTAAGGGGAATATTAGTAATGTTTACAGCATTGTTAATATTCTTAAAAAAAAAAGAAAAAAAAAAGAATACTAACAATATAATTATTACTACTAATACTCCTGTCAACGACTCCAGGTAAGCTTAAAACGCTTGTATTGGGACTGGTTCTTGACAGAACTCGAATGACGATGACCTTCAAACTCACGATTTAATTAATAATTGTAATCATAGAAATCATTTAAAAATTACCTATATTATTTAAGTACCTAGTAGGTAATCTCTGCTAGTACGTCTTGTTTTCCGTCTAAGCGTCTGTCTGGGTACTACACACCTACGCACACATCTGTTTTCCGGTCAGACGTATAATGTCAGGTTTCTTAGTCCTCAGAGGTGACAACGCATATATAGCCTTCTTTGTTTAAAGTTGTTTTGTCCATGGATTGTCACCTTCCATTAGCTTCAGTTTAAAAAAAAAACATAGTTTTTAAATTTTTAAATTAAGAATTGTAGATGTAATCCGTTGTAAGCAGTGTAATATTACTATAATATAAAATGCCTTCCTTTAAATGCTTACTACGTTCCAATAAAGTACGTACGTAACCTTTATTTTGTTATTTTGAAATAATGCTACAGTATAAAACTCCTTAAAGGTAGGTTCTTGCGTTTGTAGGTTCAATTTGGCCACTAAACAATATGTATACCGTTACTAAGAGCAGCTCTGCTGTTTCCGCACAAACGAAACGTGCGCTTTGCTACAATTTGCGATCGCTTATCCCCTACTACGATAAAAAGGAATATCTGGGGTCATCTTAATTATTTTGCATTTTTACAGACATCGAGAAATAACGACACATTATCCCATCACATTTTTTTTTAAAAACAAAAGTGCATAACCAACGCTACCAACCAGTGTACGCTCACAAAATTATGGGATGATTTGAAGTAAAAGGTGAATTTTACATATCAAAATATTTTTAACATTTCATAACTTTAGGTTACCTAACGATGTTGTCTTTTATCGCCGAGTGGATGGATGACGCACAACCTTGCCTACCATGATCCTTTATAATATATAATAGTGATCTAAATTCGAAAAATTGTCGAGAACTATTAGTAGGGACCTAAATAAGCTTTGTTAGCAAGGAAAGCCCGCCGGCGGTCGTGGCTCGCTCCGTATGCGCTGGATTTGAAAAGCTTTGACACTGCCTCGACTAATTTCAATAATACCCATTATTAATATATAAGGTGCTATGTAATATTTATGGTAATTTTTGCCATATTTTAGGCAATTGTAGAACACTATTATTTCAATTTGAAATATGTGCAACGGTATGGGAAAGCAGATTACGACGAAAATAAAAACGCGGTTGTTAAGGGACTAGCAAAACGACCATTTTTAAGTACATATATTTTATTTTATTTTATCAATAAGATAATAAAGAAAATAAGTACTTCGAATACGTACAATAGTTTTATTTAGGAATTTTATACTATCTTATTAATATTTGAAACTGCTTTCTCATAGTCCATGTATTAGAAAGCAGTTTAAACTGAACAATATGTAAAACATCATAAATAATAATATCTTCCTGGACGATTTTCGATAATAAGTGATATTTAAGTGCCATAGATCACAAACGAAGAGACATTCACTCATCTTGATATGATCTTGTACGATCTAACGTGGGTTAGTCAGGAAAGGCCATTTAAAAGAGGGGTATAATATAAAGAGATAAAAAGAAGAAAGGGTAGAAATCTAAACCCCAACTTGGTCGAGCAGCATTTAGAATTATCCTAGCAGCAATCTTGGAGCAATACTTCCACGACTCCTAGTCGGTGTCGTGATTCTGTCCGTTGTGTAATTTTTTAGTTCATAAAAAGGCGGTTATGTTACGGAGGGCTGCCGTCTGCCATGTGTCACATCGTGATAGGCAACCTTGCTTTTGTTTTGCATACCCTCTATTTTGGTGTATCTTATTTAATTTTGGTTGTATATTGTGTTCCATGAGTGTATCTACAAATTTGTAACCGAAAATATTTTATTTTCAATAGTTTTGAGAGTAATTTATCAATGTTGGATAGTAATGCGTTATTTGGCGCATTAACATAATATTATAAAAAATAAATAACAATAACTTAAAATGGTCTTAAAAATGAGGCTATAGATTCGATTATACTTTCGTTTTTCGGAAGTATGTAACCGATTTTGCTGATTTTTTTTCATTGACACACAAGTATATATTCGTGTCCTTTTTTGTTTGAAGGTGCATATATTGCATGGTGCACGTTAGCTCGTTTGGTACTCTGTTATATGTAAATGAATGTTACAAAAATTTAAAATGCCATCAAAAACATGACTTGTAAAAAAACCAAGTCTCGCAACTCAGTTCTTCTACCGTAAAAAGTTGTGAGATCCATGTAATACCAAGTCGGTTAATTTATTCAGTCCCTACTTAAGGGTCCTTCTGTTATAAGTTATTATGAAATTAGCTAACCTAACAACATTTTATAGTGACCATACCAATGTTAAAAATCTTTTATGTTTTAAATATTGACTTGGCCATCGCATGATAACGCAATGTATCTCACAAGTAATACATATTATATTAAATTAGATTGCTTAATGCGATTGCCAAGTCAATCTATGTATTTAAAACGTAAAATATTTTTAACATTGTTATGGTCACTGTAAAATGTTCTTAGGTTAGCTAAATACATAATAACTTAAAACAGAAGGACCCTTAAGCAGGGACTGAATAAATTAACAGATTTGGTATTACATGGATCTCACAACTTTTTACGGTAGAAGAACTGAGTTGCGAGACTTGTTTTTAGGGTTCCGTAGTCAACTAGGAACCCTTATAGTTTCGCCGTGTCTGTCTGTCCGTCTGTCCGTCCTCGCTTAATCTCTGTGACCGTTAGCACTAGAAAGCTGAAATTTGGTACCAATATGTGTATCAATCACGCCGACAAAGTGGTAAATAAAAATTGGAAAAAAATGTTTTATTAGGGTAGCCCCCCTATATGTAAAGTGGGAAGTGATTTTTTTTTAATTTCAACCCTAACGTGTGATATATTGTTGGAAAGGTATTTAAAAATGAAGAGGGGTTTACTAAAATCATTTTTTGATAATGTCTATAATTTCGGAAATAATCGCTCCAAAAGTAAAAAACAATGTGTCAACCCCCCTCTAACTTTTGAACCATAAGTTTAGAAAATATGAAAAAAATCTGAAAAGTAGAACTTTATAGGGACTTTCTGGGAAAATCATTTTGAACTTGGATGGAAACAACAATACCCACTACCGGGAGCAGTTGAAGGAGCGCGGAGCGCTGCTGGACCGCGAACATAATGGATACCCAACTTTAAACTCATAAGTGGGAACACTTATTGTGACGGACGGGTAACTACAGAACCCTACACTGAGCGTGGCCCGACACGCTCTTGGCCGGTTATTTTTTACAAGTTATGTTTTCGATGGCATCTCATTTCTTTTTGTAGACAAGATAGTCCTAGTTTTTTTCTTTACCGGTACCTTCTACTTCTTGAATACCAACAACCTACCTAACTACACCTATTATACATATACAAGAACACTGATTCATTAACTGCAAATGTAACTTTGTAATTCTATATATTTATATGGGATTACAAAGTTATTTATGCAGTTGGTGTATCCAGAAAAGTAAAAATATTTTATTTTTTCCTTGATTTATACACTAAACTCTAATTGTATTCTAAATTTTAAGCTTCTATATCAGCTAGAAGTGCATTAGAGTTTTAATGATCGGTCAGTCGACAAAATTAAGAAATTTTGACTTGTTATAATTCTTAAACTACTGGTTCAAATTGAATGAAATTTGAAATATACCATGTTAAAGCCGAATACGAAGAGAACTGGCGAAAATTAATGCATTTCTCTTGACTAGAACTTTGACCTGAAGTAATTCTAAGCTTTAAAACATTTTTATAGGTTTGTTCGGGTCCTTCACAATGTCACCGTCATTTTAAAATTTTAAAATAAATGAATATACCAACAAATAAAAGAACGTTAAGAAATGATATATAAAATTATTGTTCTTCCAAAGCTCTGTGAATTTTAATTCAGGAGAAATTCTTTTACGTAAAAATGGTTGTATTGTGATTCCGAAGGTACCTGCTATCTTTATTTTCGATACAAAATATTATTTATTAACATAATTCGTTTTAATTAAAAACACCTAATAATAATATCGTATATTGCCAGATAAAAGTTTGCCGTAATAAATTACCAGGCGCTTCGACGTGTGACGTAAGGTCAACAGTCGATGTGTCTGTAGCGAAAATCGTTAATTTATTGTTTTATACGCGTTTATGTGTCTATATATGTAAATATGGGTAGGAAAAGAAATAAATGTTACCTAAGTGGTAAAACAAAGAGAGTATCGCTCGAATGTTGTATTTTGAGGTTAATACTTATATTTTTGTAAGGTAATTTTTTGTTTGAGGCTGCCTAATAGGTTGCATTTTTACTCATTTACATTAGCCAAACTGATCATTTATACTTTTCTAGTAAGTGAGAAACACTAAAAATGTAAAATATCAAGACCCAGTCGGAAAAGAATGTACAGAGTAGTGCAAGCACAGAGAGCGCAAATAATGTCAGTCAATGTATTGTCCGAAAGCATGCGGTAAAAGTACATAATTAAGAAAAACCGAAATACTTCGGATGTGAAGTGATTGACCAGTCGGAGTAGTCTTGTGAGAATTTACATACACAGTACCTATCCCCACTATGGGGCAATTACCGACTTTTTAGTTTTTTTTCTTTATTATTTATGCAATTTGGATTATGGCATCTTGTAAGACTCACAAGAACAAACATTTTCAGTTATATGAGATTCTTTACGTACGATGCACCAATTAAGAAAAAAAATCGTTATCAATTCAATAACTTTTCGAACAATATTTTATAACGAATAAAGTATAGAATTTATAATCTATAGGAACTAATATTATAAATAAGAAAAATTTATTTAAGAAGTAAGCTATGCTCTCTGTGTTGTTCATTACTCTGCATCTGAGCTAGTTCAGTCAAATATAATCAAAGCCCGTACGGCTTTTATTATAGGTATTATACATGTCTATATAAACAAAGCGTAGGTACTGGCGGCGCTTGGTTTGCTGCGAAACTAGCAAGGTCATTCGCGTCGTATTGGGCCTTAATACAATGCCTACTCGGTTACTGAAAGTTATAGGGGGTCGAAAATGGCCTGAATTGCTTCGAGAAAAGTATGGTACGGCCGTGCCGCTTTTTTGCTCGATTTGCCGTGCCCTCGGATAAACTTTACAATGAAATAACCTTATTTTTAATACCTAAGTTGTTTTACGAAACATTCTTCACGTAGTTTTTATTAAGGATAAGGGTTACTGTGGCAAATTTATCCTCGATTAAGAATCAAAATGCAAATGCTTTGTCACCCTTGAGGACTAAGTTGGCATGCCTCGTATCCAGTAAAAGGGTCTCTACACTCATCATACGAAAAACAGCAGTATTAAGCTGCTATTTAATGTTAGTATTCTGTTAGAGCGTGAACCTTCTCCGGGCGAGCCGACCCATTCGTGCTACAAGCACAATGTATCTGCAGCATGGCTCCACCACGTTTAAAAGGTAAATTATATATTTAGAAATATTTGACTTGTATTCTATATATCTCGTATATTATATAATATATTTTCTTTCTAATCGTACGTAAATATTACACCAGCGTAGTAAATAAATAAAACAAGTAACTATATACAACGCTTAATACAAATACACTTTCAAGCACATTTCGACGATAAATTCTCAGCTATTTTATCTCGTAAAAGCTATGTAGTTTCCAGCAATGTACATTTCTAGGTAATGGTTAATTTATTGCGATGTTATTCCTACGGACTGTGGAGACAAAGTGGAAAGGAGAAATATTAATCCGGGATAAAAGAATAAAAAAGAAGCTATTCACGGCAGGTAAGCGGACGTATGCCCTGCCGCCCCGAGTCCAAGTGTAAAAATTAAATAAATAAAATGAAGTATGACGCTCCGTAGTTTTAATAAAGGCTGGTAAATGAATAAAGGAATTCCGGGCTAATTACTATGTTTGAAAGTTTTAATACAAATTTAGTAGCTATAACACTGCTCATTGGTTTAAGTGACGATCGTCTTGGCCGTAGTAAGTAAGACTTACTCCATCTTATAAAACGTGGTTTCTTGCTATTTTTGGGCTTAAGCTATAATTTAAAAAGTGTTTCTAACTAAAAAGTTCCTTAGCCGCGGCGCCAGTCATCGTAAAATTAGTCAGTTCGAATGTTCCGAAGGTTTCTTTATTGAAATAGACTCTAGTTTAAACCTAAATAATAATAATAATAATCATTTATTGACAGACAAAAAATATTGAAATAAATTAAAAAAATACTAAAATATACTTAAATAAATGAAAATTTATATCTTAACATGCTAGACCAATATTTGAATATTTCATTACAATGTTGCGTTAAACTTTGTACAATCGCGTTTTCAGATTTGAGCAGATTACTTCTAAATCTGGCCACACGATGTCGTATCAAAGCATCGAGCGCCAGCACGCGTGTCTAAGCGAACATTGATGCATTACAGTACCTCGGAAAACGAAATAATATTCGGAATGAATCGTTATACTGAACCTTAAAAACTCAGTAGTTTTTATTTTTAAATTTAGTCCAGAGATGCGGCGTGTAAAACGACGAGAAGCGACAATAGGTTTTAAATAGTAATATTTTAGCATCCCGCTCGTATTTAATAAATTTCCTGCCAATCATATTAGCTACATTAATAATAAACTACTTTTTGTAATAATGTAAAAGAGCTCGCTGTAGGCATCACTCTGGTACCTATTCCTGACACCAGATAGCAGTGACTCCCCAGCTGTGTCCCAGTCTGAACTGTAAAGAGCACAGGTATAATAACGGGATAAGTGTTTTATATTAGGCATTAAGTTTCATAAAAATCCTAGAGAATGGAAGAGTCGGAAAGGGATGTCCTAGGCGAAAGTTTATGGACCAAATTGGCGATATATTGAAAATGGGCCAAATTAGGAGTACCCTTAACCGACGAGCATGTATGCGTTGGTACATGAACGTGGAGGAAGCGAGAGATCTGTCAGGGTCGTGCCAAATGGAAGTCTGTAGTCTCTGTCTACCCGTCTGGGTGACCGACGTGAGTATTTATGTATTATGTATGTATGTTACATAAAGAAGTACGAGCTTGGGTTCTAATCTACTCTGAGCTACTAAGGTTACCAGGGTAAAAATAAAAAGCTTAAAATAATTACCTACTCAATTCTACGCAGATATTTAAAGTATATAATGAATGAGGAAAGACTGAAAGAGCAAATTTATGTTGTAGAAGTGTATGGCAGAGTCGGCAAGTGACGTCCTAGGCGTAAGTTTATCGACCAAATTGCTGATATATAGACGGGCCAAATTAAAAGTACCCTTAACCGACGAGCTTGCGGAAATATATCGACGTAAAGGACGCGAGAAAGGTGTTTCAGGATTGTGCCAAGTAAATCCATTGTCCCTGCCTGCCCTTTAAGGTGACAGGCGTGAGTGTTATGTTATGGAAACAAAAAAACAATGATTAGGTGTCGCAATAACCTAATCGCAAGCAAGGGTTGCTTGATTATAATTTAAAACGACACGACATGCTGTGTTGTGGTAGGAAATCGATGGTATGTGATTAAAATAAACCCTGCAACGGCCACTTGACATGTTTTCTTTATGAACTCTTTAAAGACACTGCTCTTTTCCAATGCGATTGCATTTTTAAAAATTCAAATCATCCTTTCGTACAGACCGCCTGCGATAGGTCAGTGACGCTTAGCTAGATTATTAAATAAGGCTTGACGATGATTGCGTTCTGTAATACGTTGGAATAAGAATTCTAAAATGACAAACTTAAGACATAATATTACAGTTTCGCTGCCGTATACTTTTTAAGGTACGTGGGGATATTATGGGCATTTTAAGTTTTGTCGCCCTATAAAACAAACTAGAAGGACAGAGACAAAAACACGAAGTCGTATACTATAACTATTAAATATTGAAAAAAATATATCAAACAAGCTTTCACAATAATTAGTAACACTTCGAAAAAAAAACCGACCAAGAGCGTGTCGGGCCACGCTCAGTGTAGGGTTCCGTAATTTCCCGTCCGTCACAATAAGTGTTCCCACATGAGTTTAAAGGTGGGTATCCATTATGTTCGCGCTCCAGCAGCGCTCCGCGCTCCTGCAACTGCTCCCGGTAGTGGGTACGTGCGCGAACATGGAGCGTGCAACATTGCACGCTCCGTGGCAGGCGCTCCGACTTTCCATCCAAGTTTAAAATGATTTTCCTAGAAAGTCCTTATAAAGTTCTACTTTTCAGATTTTTTTCATATTTTCTAAACTTATGGTTCAAAAGTTAGAGGGGGGGGGGACACATTGTTGTTTACTTTTGGAGCGATTATTTCCGAAATTATTGACATTATCAAAAAATGATCTTAGTAAACCCCTATTCATTTTTAAATACCTTTCCAACAATATATCACACGTTAGGATAGAAATTAAAAAAAAAATCACTTCACACTTTACATATAGGGGAGCTACCTTAATAAAACATTTTTTTCCAATTTTTATTTTACCACTTTGTCGGCGTGATTGATACACATACTGGTACCAAATTTCAGCTTTCTAGTGCTAACGGTCACAGAGATTAAGCGAGGACGGACAGACGGACAGACAGACATGGCGTAAGGGTTCCTAGTTGACTACGGAACCCTAAAAATCAACTTAAAAAACTAACTTCACTACACAATACTAAAATCGACTAAAATAATTACTATAATATCAATTGTCAAAAAGGGGTTGACAATGCACCCTTTTGACCCTTTATTATGTGGTTGACTTATGAATAGCTATCGTATATCTATGCAAACAAGGTCGTAGTTTTTTAAGTAACAGGAAAGTACCCTAACGTACTACATACGTTTTCCTTGCACCACCCCATTTCGTCCTGACGTTGAAAGAACTTATGATTTCTGGTGGATGGTGGTAACCATCCCATCCAGTAAAATACCGAGACTGACCGAGACCAGAAACTGGTAGAAGTGTCAATATTGCGAAACGTCTGCTGTTGCGTTGATCAATCCAGCATACAACAGGAAATTTTCGGTCATTCTATATTCATGCTCGAGGTGTGATGCAGCAGTGGTCTTCTATTTTCAGTTAAATGTGACTATGGATTGCAGTGACCTCTTCCAATCTGCTGACATATTATCGCTTTTAACTTTATTGTTATTTTTTAAAGAATAAGCGTGACCAACGAGCACACAGTCCACCTGATGGTAAACGGATGCTGTGGCCCATAGATATCTACATTTATCAAAATGCACATACGTTGTCACCCCTGAGGACTGAGATGGAGTGTCTTGTTTCCAGTAAAATGGGTCTCCCGATCTATACACTCATCATAAAAAACACAGCAGCATTAAGCTGCTATTTTACGTTGGTATTCTGTGAGAGCGTGGTCCCACCCCGGTCGAGCCGACTTATTCGTGCCACAACCATAATATAGCTATAGCGTGACTTTACCACGTGTTATATATGTTACGATCAAAACTCTTTGCAGTCTGCAAACTTCGGTCAAAATTAGTTTAGACCCATTGATATATTTAAAAAGTTTTAAATATATCAATGTTTGGACCGGAATTTCAGTCGAAACTATACTTGTGAGCAAAAAAATCGGTGTTAGCGCGACTACTAACGCCGCCTAGCGACGCACCGGAACACCAAACTTTTATCTACGAATCAGAGCTCGTCATTGTTGGCAACCAATCACGTCATGTCACGTCAAGCACGTCGTGCAATTAGTTATAAGATCTGTCTGTTTAAATTTTGATTATTACCTGATTACACACTGTTAGCAATAAGACGACTTAAATATAACCAACAAACGTTCAATAAATCAATCATTGAAGAGCACCTGCCTCCCGTTCCTGTACATAAAGTGGTCCTATCGAGCCGAATAAGGAGTTCAAGCTTGGAATCTCCGAAGATTCGTCGCATCAAAATACGAAGAGGAGATTCACGTATCGAGCGAAGAGCTGCAACGTTAAGGCATCGACAGACAGGAGTGGCAGGTTTGAACTTCCCGTCCGTTCCTCCATCTCATCCTTCGATAGGTGTTGATTTCGTGCCGATATTCCATTTCCAGTGCTCAAGTTAGTGGCGGTACCTACCTGTGCAACGGCACCCACCTTGGTTCACAAGCATCTACAAATTGGCAATTGTAAGTACTCTTGATTTCCTTAAATCCCAAAATGAGTGAGCCCAAATTGTCAGATTTAATTAAGAAAAGAGGAGTGTTAAAAAGTCGATTAACTCTGTTTGAAAATTATGTTAAAAAGTTCACTTTACCCTTGCCTGAACACCAGTCATTAGAATTAAATTTACGTGTCGAGAGTACTTCGAGTTTGATAGAGATGTATTGTGAAATACAGACTAAAATTGAAGAAGAGGTAGCGGAAGATCTCGATCTTGTAAAACAGCTGGAAGAAAGAGATCGTTTCGAAAATCAATTTTATTGTGTTGTAGCTTCTGCAAAACTTTTATTGAGAAAGGAAGTAGCTGACAAGTCTAGTGTTTCAACATGTAAGCCGATAGGCATAAAGTTACCCGATATTAAAATACCTTCCTTTGACGGTTCATACGATTGCTGGCTAGAGTTTAAAAATTCTTACGTTAGTATGATTCATGATCGCGATGATTTAGGTTCTGTTCAAAAATTTCATTATTTAATATCGTCATTGTCCGGTACCGCGGCACACGTCATAGGTGCATTAGAATTTACGGCTCACAACTACTCTCACGCATGGGAGCTATTAGAGAATAGATTTAATAATCCGCGACTATTGGTTCATAATCATGTGAAGGCATTATGTAAAATTCCATCGTTAAATAAAGAGTCCGCTTCCCAGATTAGGAACTTAATAGATATTGTTTTGAGAAATTTGCGTGCCCTTAAAACGTTAGGTGAACCAACAGATTCATGGGACACTTTAATCATTTACATGGTCGTTTCCAAATTAGATCAGGCCACTGAACGCGAATGGGAAGATTTTCAAGGTACAGCTGGTTCGTTAATTGAATCAAGGTCAGCTTTGAAACTGGATGACTTACTTAAATTTCTTAAGGACCGCGCCGACGTTTTAGAAATGATAAAAGTGAACCATAACAAATCCCACGAGAACAAAGGCGGCGAATTACTGATGTGACGAGTTGGATTTTTTTTGACTCGAGTTACTCGAGTTCATATGGCTACTGACTCGAATCGTAACTCGAGTTGACTCGAATCGATGTCTGCTGTAGGGAAAGAAAGGCGACTCGGCCGACTCGGGGACCACGAGTCAGCTCGAGCTCGAGACTGATAGTTATAATAATGATGGTATTTTTTTTTAAAACATTGCCTTACTTTAGAATAACATTATCCTGTGTTGTAATGACGTTTTATAAACATAAATTTCACGCGGACAAACACCCAAATACCGAACAGCTATCTGTGGGTCACACAAATAGTTGTCCCGTGTCGGAATCGAACCCATGACCCCCGACGCCGAAGCCGATACCTTGGTAACTGCGCCACGGAGACATCAATTGTGAATTTGTGATATTATGATATGGCTGCTCGAGTCAATTCGCAACACGAAACTGTTTGTACTCGATTAAGTCGATTAGCAATCGACTGCATATATTATTATATATGTACGAAAGAAGTATAGCAGGTATTTACAATCAAAAATATTTATTTATTAAAGTACACTTATTAGAGGTATTAATGGCATTTACTTTTCAGTGTTTAAAAAATCCTTAAACTAATAAATATTACAGTCTTTTAACACAGTTATTAAACTGGGAACATAATGTTGTTACATAATACTTTTATACATATAGTAAAAACTAAGACTAGCAATGTTTAAAAATCTCAATTACAACAACAAAACAAAATTAAAATTTCAAAAAAGTCTTTCCTTAGAACAAAATAACTCTGTTTTCCTCTAATACCTATTTATAAAATCATCACATAACATAGGAAAAATATATTTCAATAACATTGAAATAAGATATATATATTAATATAAGTAGGAAGATAAAATAAAAAAATAACATAATATCACTTCAATACGTCCTCTTTTCGGTACAGAAAGAATTTAAAAATAATATTTGGTCAACTTTTTTTGGCATGAGTCTGTTCCTTCTTTGATTCGTAAGTAAACCAGCCTTTGAAAAAAGTCGTTCCGACGGCACTGAGGTAGCGGGAATGCATAAATATTTATATGCCATCCGGCATAGGGTTGGATATACATTTTCCCTTTGCTTCCAAAAATGTATTGGGTTTTGCTTTCTGTCTAGATATGGCAGATCTAGATATTGTCTTAAAACAATGGAAGCAGAAGAGATTGGAGTCTGATGCATGACAGTTTCACTTATTTTCCTGTCAAAGTCTTCCCATATATCCGAGTCATCGGCCTTATTTGAAATGGAAACTTCAGATGTCGAAGCAATGGCTCGTTCTGATGTTTGCCCCTGAACTGGCTGATATTGAACCAGTTCCTCTAATACATATTTAACTGCATTTTCTGCAGTACTAATGGTCCAAAATGCATTTTTTTTAAATCGAGGGTCTAGAATGGTCGCCTTTGCTGCAGTCCGATTCGATTCATAAACACCTTGTCTTTTGTCTATAATTTCCAATAATGACCTCTGTAAGTGATTTCCAGGTTCAGTGCTTGGTCTCTTCTTTATTATAGCACTCTGTAATCCTCTTACTAGCGGAATAATGATAGACTGCGTCGGGTAAGACTCCCCAGATAATACGGTGCTGATTTTTTCCACTGGTTGTAAAAGAGCCACACAATCTTCCAGAATCTGCCATTCAGTTAAATTTAAGTTTGGAGGAGGTGAGTCAATAAGTGGTTAAGTAGCGGATAGAGGAACTTTGACTTTTAACAATCTTTCAAACATATAGAAAGTAGAGGTCCACCTTGTTAGTACGTCTTGTTTTAGTTTAATTATCTCTAAGTTCATTTGGCTCTGCATGTCTCTAAGTGTATTAGATGATTTAATACTCTGTTTAAAGTGGGTTACTATTGCGCGACTTTTTGAAACAATATGACGGGGGGAGTACGCCGCCGACCATCCCGCGGTGTGAGTGCTCCATGCCGGAAGTGCAGTTCACACAGCGCTCAGTTCGCAAAGCACTCCTCTCCCTGGACATCCACAAGTCGAGTGGGCCTGACGGAATCCCCCCAATTGTGCTGAGGACGTGTGCTCCAGAGTTGGCACCGGTTTTAACGCGTCTTTTCCGGTACTCCTACTCCCTAGGCGTAGTCCCAAAATCGTGGAAGACGGCTTTCGTCCACCCGATCCCTAAAAAAGGCGACCGCTCAGACCCGTCCAACTACCGGCCAATCGCCATCACCTCCTTGTTCTCCAAAACAATGGAGTCCATTGTAAACTGCCAGCTCATGAGGTACCTTGAGGATCACCAGCTGATTAGTGACCGCCAATACGGTTTTCGCCGTGGTCGGTCAGCTGGTGATCTTCTGGTCTACCTCACTCACAGATGGGCGGAGGCAGTAGAGTTCAAGGGGGAGGCATTGGCCGTTAGTTTGGACATTGCGAAGGCCTTCGATCGGGTTTGGCACAAAGCGCTTCTTTCGAAGCTCCCTTCCTATGGGCTTCCCGAGAAATTGTGCAATTGGATCACCAGCTTTCTTGCAGATCGGAGCATCAAGGTCGTTGTAGACGGTGCAAGCTCCGATTGCAAGCCTATTAATGCTGGTGTTCCACAGGGCTGCGTGCTATCGCCAACGCTGTTTCTTCTGCATATCAATGATATGTTGCATACCCGTAACATTCATTGCTATGCAGATGACAGCACTGGTGATGCTCTTTACACCGGCCGAGCCAATATTTCTCGGGAAAACGTCTCCGAGTGCCGGGACAAACTTGTGTCTGAAGTCGAGTCTTTGCTGAACAGAGTCTCGGATTGGGGACGACTAAATCTAGTCCAGTTTAACCCCCAGAAGACACAAGTTTGCGCGTTAACCGCTAAAAAGAACCCTTTTGTCGTATCTCCTCAGTTTCAAAGCACTCCCCTTGTTGCCTCAGCCAGTATCGGAATCCTCGGCGTCGACATATCGAGTGACGTGCAGTTTCGTGGTCACTTGGAAGGGAAGGCCAAATTGGCCTCTAAAAAGCTTGGCGTGCTCAGCAGAGCGGGACAGTATTTCATGCCGGCACACCGCCTGCAACTTTACAAGGCGCAGGTTCGGCCGCACATGGAATACTGTTCCCATCTCTGGGCTGGGGCTCCCCAGTACCAGCTCCTTCCACTTGACCGCATCCAGCGCAGAGCGGCTCGAATCGTCGACGACCGAGTGCTTTCCGATCGGCTCGATTCACTGGCGTTGCGAAGAGATGTTGCATCTCTTTGCGTATTTTATCGCATCTATCACGGGGAGTGCTCTGAGGAATTGTTCGGATTAATCCCAGCCGCCAAATTTGAACGTGAACGCACGACACGGCAAACGTCCCGATACCATCCACACCATCTGGATGCTTGGCGGTCCACCACTGTACGTTTCACAAGGAGTTTTCTTCCACGTACAACCTCTCTGTGGAATAGTTTATCATCGGCGATTTTTCCGGACCGATACGACCTGGGGACCTTCAAGAAAAGAGCTTACTCCTTTCTAAAGGGCCGGCAACGCACCCTCAATTCTCCTGGTGTTGCGGTTGATCATGGGCGGCGGTAGTCACTTAACATCAGGTGAGCCGCATGCTCGTTTGCCCCCTCTTCTATAAAAAAAAAAAAAAAAAAATATCCAGCACTGCATCATTTTTTAAATGTCTATTATGGTCCGGCTCACTATCTTTGCTAATGCAGTCTTTAACGGCAAGATTTAGTGTGTGTGCGACACAGAAATGGTTCCTTTTTTGTAAATAATACTTGACTGCTTTTTTCATGCTCGAAGCATTATCAGTTACAATCGTAACTACTTTATCGTATATCTCCCACTCTGTTAATGTAGTCCGCAATGCATTTGCAATATTTAATGCAGTGTGATGTTGGGAGAGCTCAGTCGTCGACACTACCATAGAGTGCAGTTTTGAATTATTTATAAAATGTGCAGTTACACATATGAAGCTCTTTTGACTGTCTGAACTCCATTTATCAGTTGTCAGAGCTATATGTTCCACACTTTGTAATTTGCCAATAACTTCTGAACGGCATATTTTGTATTTATCTTCCAGCATTTGGGTCAACCTTTTTCGTGATGGCAGCACATAATCCGGATTTAATCTTAGCGAATACTTTTTAAAACCTTCGTTTTCAACTATCTGTAGCGGCTGCATATCTAAAACAATCAAATCTAATAGCGCATCATCTCCTACTTTTTGGTTGATTTTAGTAGGAGCAATTAAACGCATTTGTTTTGGCCGCTTCGGAGGGGGTTCGTTGGACATTGTGACATTTCGTATCTGTGATGGCGGCATAATGATATCGTTTTGAATTTGACCGGCTTCTGCTCCGATAATTAAAGAATTAGTACAAATCTGTTCAGGTACATTTTCATTTAGTTCCCTGGGTAAATTTTGTCCAATCGCTTCACTGTACTGAACTAAATGTCTTTTCCTTATATGGTTCACCAATGTTGTAGTATTTCCTACGTCTTTATATACAGATGAACACAATTTGCATTTAACTTTGTTATTATCTTTATTTTTATCAAAGAATTGCCAAACGACACTTCTTTTATTTGGCGCCATTACGAACAAAACACAAAACAAAACAAAAAAAGTCAGGTCACGCGCGGATCGCTAACGGTCAATCAACTAATAAAATTAAACAACAAAATGTCAACGGTTTAGTTTTTAAATAATTGCTTAATTTATATTATAGCAATATTTTATTAATTTTATCACATTTTTAGTTTTAATAAGATTAGATTTTCAAGTTATAAATAAAATAAACGAAATAAATATAAAAGAAAAAAAATGTCAATCAAAATAAACATTCAACGCAGTTTTTCATTCGCGCAAATCCGTTCCGATCCTGGCCGAGCGAGCCCGACTCAACCCGAGTTCTACAGTTCACTCAACTCGAGTTGATGCGAGTTGCAACGCCTAACAAACCGCGCGCGCGAGCCGCGTGTTTAACTCAGAACAACTCGCGTGTGTAACTCGGAACACCGCGCGCGTACAACTAACGTCCGGTTTGTTTGCGTTCGGACGACCGAGTTGATTCGAGTTGCTTAAAACTGAACTCGAGTTGACTCGTTTAAGGTTTGACTCGAGTTACTCGAGTCAAATAACTCGAGCTACGGCGAATAAACGCGCTCTAAGAAACAATATACACATACTCATGTTGCTACGAACGTTACTAACAATAACAATAAGGGTAATACGAAACTAAAACAAAGCCGCGTCTGAGTGATGTGTCATGGTAATCACGCGATTTATTCCTGTTCAAGGTTTCTTAATTCGTCTGTCCAATAAAGGAATAAGATAGTTAAAACGCATCAGCTGTGCATCAATTGTTTACGCGCAACCCACCTACTTGACGAATGCAAGTTTGGGCCATGTAGGTTGTGTGATAAAAGGCACAACAGTTTGCTTCACATTGATGGGCAGGTAGACGGCGCATCACAGGTGAGCGGGTCGAGTGCATCAGCACAGCCGGTCACCGCTAACGTCTCCATTGTCTCGTCATCTTTACACGTTACGGCTAACCATTCAGAATCGCAAAACAGTAATCAGGAATATTCGTTATTACCCAACGTTTTGCTGTCCACAGCGTTAGTGGACATAACAGATTATAATAACAAGTATCACACTGTACGCATTCTGCTTGATAATGGTAGTCAACATTGTTTCATAAAGAAATCGTTATGTGAAACATTAAATGCACCGTTAATACAGTCCACTTATCACGTTGCTGGGGTAGGTCAAACAATTTCGCAGTCCACCCACATTTGTAAAATAAAATTACGTTCAAGGTTAAATTCGTTTTGTATGAACATTGATGTTTAGTGTTGCCGTGCATTACAAATCAATTACCCACATTTAGTGTCGATGTAAATAATATGAGTTTACCTGATAATATTCAACTTGCAGATCCGAACTTTCACTCACCGTCAGACATCGATATACTGATAGGCGCGGATAAGTTCTGGGAATTACTGTGTGATGGCAAAATTAAGTTGAATAAAGGACCTTATTTACAAAATACAAAATTGGGTTGGATAATGTCGGGACCTTTACATAATAACCCACTTCCCGTTAAGAGTGTGCAATGTTATTTCTCCCAAACAATTGACACACAGTTGAAATTGTTTTGGGATCTCGAAGAGATAAACAATAACGTTAATAAAAACATCCTTAGTGCTGACGAACGTGCGTGCGAAGACATTTTTGTCAAAACGACAAAACGTATGGAACATGGTAGGTTTTTCGTACGCATTCCTTTAAAGTAATCAGCTGATGTGCTCGGAGACAGTTACACAGCGGCTGAAAAACGTTTGTTGCCGTTAGAACGAAAATTCGCTCGTTCGTCGCAATTTAGGGAAAAATACGTAGATTTTATGGGGGAATATGAAAGGCTCGGTCATATGAGTTGCGTTGAAACTTATGAGTCACCCCACTATTTTTTGCCGCATCACGGCGTTATTAATGAAAATAGCAGTACGACTAAACTGCGCACTCTTTCCGATGCAAGCGCAGCGACGTCGTCCGGTAAGTCGTTGAACGATATTCAACATATTGGTCTACCACTTCAGAATGACATTTTTAGCATTTTATTACGCTTTAGGCAATATAAATAAATACGTGGGTTGTGCGGACGTCGAGAAAATGTTTCGGAATTTTCTTGTACAACCAGATCAACGAGATTTACAATTGATATTATGGCGTAAACTTCCGTCGGACCCAATACGTGTATATCGCCTAAACACCGTGACGTATGGTACTGCGTCTGCGCCATACCTTAGTATGAGATGTTTACGCCAGCTTGCGCTGGAATGTAAGGATCAGCAGGTTGCGAGAGTAATCCGAGAGGATTTTTTCGTTGATGACGTCATCCTAGGTGACAATGATTTAAATAGCTTACTCGATACCTGTGAGAAGTTACGAAATACTTTAAACTCGGCTTGTTTACCGTTGCGTAAGTGGTTGTTTAACGTTGATATTATCAGTGACCACGACATATCTAAAGACTTGTCATTAGGCGAACATTGCCAAACTAAGACTTTAGGAGTGGGTTGGTATAATAAAAGTGATGAACTTTATTTTACCACACGAGTAGTTAGACCGAATTTACTAAATAAACGTACAATGTTGTCGATAATCGCACAAATATACGATCCTCTAGGAATTTTAACACCGGCTGTCGTAGTAGCTAAAATATTGATGCAAAAAGTGTGGTTGTGCAAGATAAATTGGGATGATCCCGTTCCCAGTGATGTTGCGTTATCCTGGGAAAAATTTATTGACACACTTCAATATTTGCATAACCTACGTATTCCGCGTCATGTTATGAGTGCACACACATAGTTTATAGAATTACACGTATTCACGGACGCGTCGCAGAGTGCGTATGGTGCATGTGCATATGTTCGCACCTACTCTGATGACTAATCGGTGACTATTAGATTATTGTGTGCAAAGAGTAAAGTTGCACCAATTAAACCAGTCAGCATACCCCGACTAGAACTGTGCGGGGCTTTAATAGGCGCACGATTATATAGGAAAATTATCGAGTCATTGCGTGTTAATTTCCACAAAATTTACTTTTGGACAGACTCAACTATTGTCCTTGGATGGCTACGTACGTCATCACATTCGTTAAAAACATTCGTTCAAAATAGGATAGTGGAGATTAATGAAATAACAAGTAATGCGTTATGGTTACATGTAGGAACCAAAAATAACCCAGCGGATCTGGTCTCGCGCGGTCTTAGTCTTGATGTACTCATTGACAGTAATCTGTGGTGGAGCGGACCTGAGTTCTTAAAAAATTCTGAGTCGGCATGGTCACAGCAATCTTCGACTACACACTCCGACTTACCAGAACTAAAACCACAAACGACAACGGTTACGGTTTGTGATGTAACAAAGAATAAAATTATTAATTTTGAAAGGTTTCGTTCTTATCAGCGTATCGTGCGCGCCGGCGCTTACCTGTTGCGATACATACATAACTTACGCACACCAAAGAAAGATCGTACACAGGGGCCGTTATCAGTAGATGAATTGAATGACTCATTACAGTCGTTAGCGCGTCTTGCTCAACGCGAATCGTTTCCGATGGAATATAAGTTAAAGCGTAACTTACCTTTAAAAACTTCAGGTTCGATTTCTAGGCTTAATATATTTCTAGATGAAAGGGATATAATTAGAGTAGGTGGCCGTCTTAGTAACTCGCCTGACTTTAATTACGACAAGAAGCACCCGATACTTTTATCAAGTAAACACAACTTCACACAATTGTTGTTTCAACATCAACACAAAGAGCTTCTTCATGCTGGTCCCCAGCTGCTATTGGCGACCGTGCGTGAGAATTGGTGGCCGTTAGGGGGTAGAAACCTAGCTAGAAAGGTTGTCCACCAATGTGTCCGCTGCACTCGAATGAAAGGTAAAACCCCAACGCCAATCATGGGCAACCTTCCGTCTGAACGAATAGAACCTGGGTTTCCATTCATTCGATGTGGAGTGGATTATGCGGGTCCCATAAACGTACTGAATCGCAAAGGAAGGGGAGCTAAATTGGAAAAGGGCTATATTTGCGTATTCGTTTGTTTTGTTACCCGGGTCATTAATCTAGAACTTGTCAGTACGTTAGCAGCTCAAGAATTTATATTAGCACTTAAAAGATTTATCTCACGACGAGGTAAACCAGCTCAAATTTTCTCAGATAACGGTAGAACTTTCATTGGAGCCATGAAAGATATTAACAAAATGTTAGAGCGAAATTCAAAGCAAATAATTGATAAATTATCAACTGACAATATTGAATTTAAATTTATTCCCCCTTATGCTCCTCATTTTGGGGGATTGTGGGAAGCAGGAGTAAAATCCTGTAAGTTCCACCTTAAGCGTGTCGTGGGTACCGCTAACTTGACGTACGAAGAGTTCAGCACTGTGTTGGCACAGATCGAAGCAGTCCTAAACTCCCGTCCTATAAGTCCTATGTCCTCAGATCCACATGATCTTCGTCCACTAAGCCCAGCTCATTTCCTCATCGGCCGGCCACTCACTGCACCAGCCTGCAGAGACCTCACCGAAGCACGGACTCACAGCTTGAAACGGTTTCAAAGAGTGGAACAAATAAAACAGCACTTCTGGAAAAGCTGGTCACAAGAGTATGTTGCTGAACTTCAGACAAGAACGAAGTGGAAGGCGAACAGTCAAGACATAGCATTAAACACGCTTGTCGCTATTAAGGAGGACAATTTACGACCCCTTGAATGGCGTATGGGCAGAGTTACCCATATTTTCCCCGGAAAGGACGGCGTGTCGCGTGTCACCACCATCCAAACTGCTACTGGTCCTGTACAACGAGCGTTCTCGAAAATCTGCCCTCTGCCTGTATCATCAGCAGAGGACGACAACATGAATGCAGCCTGCGGCATCTCCAATCAAGCGGCAAATGATGTATCTATCATTGGAAGCTGCAGCTTCGAAGGCGGCCGGCATGTTGGCGCGACTACTAACGCCGCCTAGCGACGCACCGGAACACCAAACTTTTATCTACGAATCAGAGCTCGTCATTGTTAGCAACCAATCACGTCACGTCACGTCAAGCACGTCGTGCAATTAGTTATAAGATCTGTCTGTTTAAATTTTGATTATTACCTGATACACACTGTTAGCAATAAGACGACTTAAATATAACCAACAAACGTTCAATAAATCAATCATTGAAGAGCACCTGCCTCCCGTTCCTGTACAATCGGGTTACTTACTTTCTGTGGTCTACCGGTTCCAGGTCGCCAAACAAAATCACCAGTCTCCCGATATCTGCGGTATACCCGTTGTACCTTTGAACGACTTAATTTAAGTCTGCATGCCACTTCACGTTTCACGTGTCCAGCCTCAAGTAAAGCTACAACTTGGGCAGCATCCTTCGGTGTATGTAGCAGCCATTTATCAGGCTATTTTATTTTAATTAACAAAAAACCCCAAATTAATGGAGTACAATTAAAATGCCATAAGCAAATTAAGTGCGATTATTTTATTATACCCTTTAAACATTATTTAAAAATGAAAATTTCACAACTAACTTCTCTCATAGTTAAGGCCTAATAGCCGTTTTTAATAGGATAGGATGACAAACGAGCACACAGTCCACCTGATGGTAAATGGCTGCTGTGACCCATAGACATCTACATCTATCCTCGATTACAAATCAAAATGCAGATACGTTGTCATCCGTGAGGACTTAGGTGGAATGCCTCATTTCCAGTAAAAAGGGCCTCCGGTTCTCTACACTCACTATACGAAACACAGCAGCATTAAGCTATTATTTGACGCTGGTATTCTGTGAGAGCGTGGTGCTTCCCCGATCGAGCCGACCCATTCGTGCTACAACTATACTAGTAATATATCTGCAGCACGGCTCTACCACGTAAAAAAAAGATAGGCGATATATGTTTCTAATCGATGTGTTCCATAATACTAAAAATAATAACCACAATGCGTGAAAAAAGGAAGTGGCTCGAATTATTTGCTCCCAAAGTAATACCTTGACCGAAGTATGCAGTCACTTGCACTTTTCACTGTTTCCATCGCTCAAAAGTATTTTCAACCTGGAAAATGTTCTGACTGTAACATCTACATAAGGGTTTATTTCATCGTTATTTCTGGTAAAATCCTCAATTCAGAAGATAAAGTTAACATGTAAAAGTAGCAGTGGCAAAAAATAAACAGAAGAAAAGTAAATACGTCAAGATATTTCGTCCTTGTTACGTCGTAGTTCAGTGCCGAAACCAAACCTTCCCAAAGACGAATTTACAGCGCTAAATAACTTACGGAACAGACCAGAACTCACGATTCTCCGCGCGGATAAAGGAAATGCTACGGTAGTAACGGACGCGTCGGAATATAATTTTAAAATACAACAACTTTTATCGGACGAAAGTACATACAAAAAGGTCAAAACAGACCCTACAACTAACGCGCTTAAAACAACTAGCGATTTAATAAAGAAATACTCCGAAAAATTAAATCTCGACGTGAATTCGCTAATACCATCATGTGCAAAACCACCGAGGTTGTATGGGTTACCGAAGATACACAAACCAAACGCTCCACTACGTCCCATAGTGAGCCAGATCGATTCACCAACTTATAAGCTGGCACAATTCTTAGCAAAAATACTATCACCACTGAGAGGACATACCAGAGCACACACAAAGGATTCGTACCATTTTGTGAGTGAGATAAAAGACCTACATCTCGCTAACGACGAAACTATGGTCAGTTTTGATGTTCAGTCACTATTTACATGCCTACCTATTGTGGACTGCATCTCAATTGTACTTAGGAAGCTAGAAGAAAATAATGCCTCAAGAATATGCAATACTACTTGAACATTGCCTCACATCTGGCTATATATTGTGGAAGGAGGAGTTCTACAAGCAAGTAGATGGTGTGGCGATGGGCTCACCTGTGTCTCCCATAGTCACCGACATATTCATGGAGGACTTTGAGGAGAAAGCCCTTCTTACTGCTCCTGTAAATCCAAGGTTCTACAAGCGGTACGTAGACGACACTTTCACAATTTTACCATCTGACAAAGTAACTGCATTTTTAGACCACCTTAACTCCATAAACTCTAAAATAGAATTCACAATGGAGTTAGAGGCAAATAATTCTTTAGCCTTCCTAGATGTTTTAGTCATCCGAAATCCTGATAACACTATTGGTCACACCGTGTATAGGAAAAAGACCCATACCAACCGATATCTAAATGGTGAATCTCACCATCATCCTTCACAGTTAGCTACCGTGAGTAAATCTTTGTTTCAGAGAGCACGAGGGATCTGTGACAGAAACATCTGGCCGCGGAGCTTCAGCACGTCAAGCAAGTATTGCAAGACAACAAGCTTCGGGTCCCGCGCCTACGTCACAGTGAACGAGTGAAGCAGGCCACAGTCAAACGCGCCCCTGCTCTACTACCATATGTCAGAGGAGTCACGGACAGGATTGGCTACATCTTAAAGCGAGCGTCCATTAAGACAGTACCTATGTCTTAATGGACGCTCTTTTGGTTTGTTCTATATAAGAGAGGGAGATAGGACAAACCAAAAGATCAATTAGGACCCGCGTAAAAGAACATATAGCTGATGTGAAGCATCAACGTTCCGGGAAGTCTGCAGTCTGTGATCATATCCTAGACGTCCCCAACCATTACATCAGATTTGATAGACCACAAATCCTCGCGAAAGAACACCGATTCCTACCAAGGATGATACGTGAGGCTATTGAAATTAAAAAACATCCTAATTTCAATAGAGAAGGAGGCTGGGTATTACCACCTGCTTGGGATCCTATAATCAATAAAATTAAAACTAAACCCAAGCATACCACTGCAAGACCTCAAGACATAGTCAGTTCATTTTGCATAGATCGGACCATAAACAGTAATTAAAAAAGCTGAAGGTACTCCGGGTTTAACAATGACATCGGGACGTCAGTCATCTCAGTCCCCCGTGACCATGGGTGCTGGAAAGCGCCCGAAACGTCGGGAATTAAAAATAAGAAGTAAAAATAAACGCGATAAAATCCGTAAAAGTAGTTTTAATCATAAATTAAAGTAATTAAACGCGATAAAATCCGTAAATAATAGTTTTATTCAATGTGTAGTGTTCGCGTAAATTTAAGAAATCATTAGAAGAAAAGTAAGACAAAATATCAGTACATTTTGTATTAGACGAAGTAGTACTTTAAAAGAATTCTCAGAAAGAAAAAGTGTAAAAAAGGCCAGTAAAAATCACTGTGTTCCTATCCTTCCCAAGATTAAATTTGCATACTTATTGATGATAACGTCTATATTGACAGAAATTATAAAAAATCACAAGCTGTGGAACAACCAGCTGGCCTTGCGGATTTTTCTTTAGTGATGTTCATTTTTCATTTTTGTACCGATTATTTTACAAATCGATTGATGTAATTAAAAAAAACTAGCTTTACTGTACACATAGTTTCATTACTAAAAAGCAAAGGAAACAGAATCATCGCACTTTAATAAATGGTTAATTTATAGTCATTTTATTATTATTAATTAATTTATTATTTTGAAGTAGTAATGTAATAAGTAAGTACACAATCCACCTGATGCTACATGGATGTTGTCATATGACACGTACATCTATCCTCAATTAAGAATCAAAATGCAGTTATCACTGAAGGGAAATTCTTTTTAATCTGTTCAAAGAAAAAATTAATAGTATTTAAAAAAGAACAGAGAAACCAATATTACCATTTCTATAGCAATCAATATTTTCGATGAAATTGTAATAAAAGATTAATTTGTATTTGTCTTTAATTTTAGAGCTCAAGAAATCTTCGGGATTCGCCTTACATTATTTATCTGTCTGCCATTTGCAATATTCGAGAAAAGTTATGGAATAAGCACACCTCTCCTGCGTAGCCTATAATAAGCCTTTTCATTTGATATGACTTTTATAAGGTTTAATTATTGAATTTATGCAAGGTATACTTTTATCTTTATATTTTACGTAATCCAAAAACATCCTAATTTCAATAGAGAAGATTGCTTAGTGCTACCATCTGCCTTGGATCTTATATTTAATAAAAGCGGTCTAAGTGCGACCCGAAAGGTCCGCACGACTAACTTCCCAGTGGAAAGAATGAAAAAATATCATATGTTTTAATATTTTATAACGACTTGACCGATTTTGCTCATAATTTAATGAGGTGTAAGTTCCATAATTATGCGCTAAATTAAACTGGTCCCATGTCAATATCACTCTTTGTTCTCGAGATACACGAGGCGAAAATTGAATCCGAACATACTCTAAAGACCTTGAAACGTAGTAGGAGATATGTTAAAATTTCCAATTTGCAAAATCGGACCCATTACAATAACTTCCCACTGGCAAGTTAATAAAATTAAATCCCCAGACTTCAAAATACAGTAACTCTAACTGCGTAGATCGGACTAAACATCAATAATTTTAAGATAATTAACTATGTCATTGGAACGTCGAACACCTCAAACCCCCCCCCCACCCTTGGGGGCTCTAAAGTACTCCAAAAATTGTAAATACCAGCGGTAAAATCCGTATATAATAGTTTTATTTAAAAGTGTAGTATTCGCGTAAACATAAGAAATAATATTTTTTTATATATTGGTTCCGTTTTTGCGGTAAATAACATTTCAGTCGATTTACAGAGAGAGAGGTTTAATAAAGTTAAGAAGTACTGCAACGTTGCCTTAACTGATACAAGCAAAATGCAATTTTAAATTTGGTACTAGCGTCGAAAGCTCGAAAGCTCCACGGCACATCACTCGACGACGCGGCTGGTTGAAGCCAATATCCGACGGAAAGCGGGGCCTACGACTCGTCTCCGAGCACCCAGTGCATAACACAAACGGCTAATTTGCTTTTCGAAGAATTGCAACGTCGGCGGAATATCGCAGCTTTTGAGAATGCAGCTTGGGAAATATTAAAAGTAGCAACCGATGCGGACTAGACGATGTCAAAGGAGTTTCAAATCAATAATTTCACTGATGCACTGCGCTTTTACTGTTTTTCTTTTTTTATAGTCAGCATTTGCATGTCTTGTATCCTATGAGTTTATATTAATTTAAATTTGACGGTATGTTTCCGGTGTCAAGCAGATCATCGAATTTCTTTCCATGCTAGTTCAAGCTTGTAGCGACAGATAGCGATGCAATTAACTTGGACCTGTGTGTGGTACTGAGCAATAATCACGGATAACCTCGGAAGTTGTCAACCATAAAATATCAAGACCGCTGTAATAAAATTATTCTAATTATTTCTTTCTATTTTCTAAATGTTAGGCCCCCATTTCTGCCTACGAGTCTGTTTTAGTTGGTACACACATGTAATTACTATCACGTCGGCAATATAATGTAACACGTTAAGTATACGATGTCGACTAGGTAACCGGTGCAGCGGTGCAACAGCATATTATGGCAGTAAGCCAACTTCAAAAATGTTTGCTGCGAAAAATTTGTTATTTTCCGCAAAAACAAATGTGCCTGATTATTTATTTTAACTTTGCAACAAGGTCGAGGAGCTTTTTTTTTTTAAATTATACATAAATATATAATTATACTTAAATTATAAGTTTATCTTATACAACATGTACGAGTAGCAAAAATTCTGTGATTTCCGTTAAGTGCGTTATAAGAATCAGAAACGTATAGATTTCTTTATCAAAAAAAATATTATTTTAGTTAAAATAAATTTTTATTCGCCAATTGTATGTTGTTTTACTTCTAACTGACACGAACATCGGTGAAGCGGGGTCTTTGACAATGCTCTTACTCTCCGGATAATGGAGAGGTTATATATATATATATATATATATATATATATATATATATATATATATATATATATATATATATATAAATAAATAAATATCCTAAAATAATGCTATTTCGGTATTAAGTGTTGGCCTTACTGTTAATAAGTAAATTAAAAGCTGTAAACATAGTGACTAAGAATTCTCGACTTCAGAAGCTATAAATGTGGAAAATATTATCTTGTTATAATTTTATATTTTTAAAGTGAAACTCCTTTACCGACGTAGTGGAAAAAATAGTACGGTATTAAAAATCAAAAACGTTACGTTTTCTTGTAACGTTTCACCGCCGGGGCTGCATGAGTATTCTATTATACTTACTTATATAAAAAATAAAATAAAAGAGGAATGATATGTCGTAAAGAAGTTTCACTTCGTACGTGTGTACACAATAACACGCACATTTTTTTTTACTTTTTATTAATTGCATTACAAGTACAATGTAACAACTAAGTAGTTACATTGATATCTTCCCAGTGTTTATCTACTTTACTAAGTATTATAACCCATTCAATTAAAAAAAAGCTTGGAATCGGTTGAGTCGTTTTCGAGAAATCGATGAACATAATATAGTCGAATATAGAACCTTCTCGATTTTTGAACTCTGTTAAAAATAACAAATAATTTTTAAGAAATGAATAAGTATTCCGAGTACAGAACCCAGAGTACGATTCCTATCCAACTGCAGAGAGGTGTCAGACAGTGTGACGTTATATCCCGAAACTCTTCACCGCTTCAGTGGAAGTCGTTTTCAAGATACTGGACTGGAAAGGATATGGTATTAACATCAATGGCGAGTAAATCACTCACCTTCAGTTTACCAACGATATAGACCTTATGGCAGAACCGGAAGATCTAAGCACTATGCTCAATGACCTTAATAGTGCTTCCCAACGGATAGGTCTCAAGATGAACACGGTCAAAAAAAGATCATGTGTAACGTCCATGACACACCTATGGCAATAGGTGTTGGGAGCACTAAGCTCGAAGATGTTGACCAGTATATTTAAAGTAAGTAAAGTAAAGTTACAGCCTATATACGTCCCACTGCTAGGCACAGGCCTCCGCTTTAGGGCAAGGAATTTTCCGCCGCGCTGCCCCAATGCGCGTTGGCTAGCTTCACATGTCTTCGAAATATATTTTTTTTCTTATTTCTCTGACATGTGGGTTTCCTCACGATGTTTTCCTTCACCGCCAAGCACGTGGTAAATCAGCGCTTAAAATTGCAAATAACAATTTCATTGGTGCCGGCAGGGATCGAACCCGGTTTGCTCGCGTACTGTGAAATTTACAGCGAGCGCTAACTATCTGAGCTACCACGACTCACCAGTATGTTTACCTGAGACAAATAATCCGACTAGGTAAGTCCAACTTCGACCAAGAGGTCAATCTGGGTCAGGGTTAATCGGTCGACGACGAAATTACGACAAATCTTCTCGTCAGATATACCTAAAAACTCGAAAACGAGATTGTACAATCAGTGCGTGTTGCCAGTGGATAACTTATGGATCTGAGACGTGGTCCTTCACTGCTGGCCGTATTAGGAAGCTCAAGGTCGCTTAGCGAGCTATAGAGAGGGCTATGCTCGGGGTTTCTCAGCGTGATGAACTTAGAAATGAAAATATCCGCAGTAGGACTGGAGTGATTGACATAACGGATTAGTAAATAGAAGTGGCAATAGGCCTGCTATACAGCTCGGAGAACCGATAACCGATAGGGAATAAAGGATCTAGAGTGGCAACCTCGCACCGGTAGAAGTGTAGGCCGAACCCCCACTAGTTGGAGTGACGACCTGCTAAGAAATGCAAGAAGTCGATGAATGCAAGTGGTTCAGGAACGTGCTTTGTGGCATTCCTTGTGGGAGGCATAGGCCTCCCTAAAGCTACAAAGCTGAACATAGGTTCAGCAGTATACTTGTGAAGGGCTGTAATGACGATGATGATGAATTCCATCGAATCTTATTTATTTTATTTCTTTTCCAAAAGTAAATTAAAAATAATGTGAAACAAATATATGAAAAAACAATTTGACATAAAAATACCTAGTATAGGAGTAAGACCGTGGAAGAATGCTCGAAACCAAACTACATATTTTTAGGACTGAAAGTAATTTTAATTAATCGAACAGAGCAGCACCTAATTTTGCAGCAGAAATTTATTAAATAAATGTAAGAGCAAATGTAGTAGACGTCGTTTATAATAATTAGAGATAGCCAAGTTTATTGCCTTTTACCTAAATTATATAAGTTACGTAGCTGCCTCATAGATGCCATGTTATAAGACTTCCTAACTTAATAATACAGGTTAAGATAAAATAATCCTGATGGATGTTTGGCTTAGTTTTGTAAAGGGAAGATTGCAGTTGGAAGGTCTGGAAAAACGTGAAGCAAAACGAAAAACGGTCAAATTAGAAAATCGAGCTTTTTTTCAATGGTGTTTGGTTTGTTAAAAATTAAAAACATATCGGCCTCCGATGGCTCAGTCATGTCAAACGGATGCTTTCGTTCCGTCGAGCTGCTTAATTCGTGCTACAACCATAATATGTGGCTCCGACTAAACATCAGCGCTGCGGTAGCTCTGTTTTTACCATAGAATACTACATACATAACAGAACGGGGGAGTGGGTGGAGCCCGCGTAGCCACTAAAATGTCACTAACACGTCAATTCACACGTATGTCAACACGCGATGTGTTTTGACGTGACAATCGTTTCCAAATTTCGCATGCAAATTATTTAGAAAATGCCAAATTGCATCCTATTTACGAATAAATATTTATTAAAATTTAAACTATTTTTTATGGTCTTGAACATTAATTAAAAGTCTAAAATGTGTAAATTTAATTATAAATTTATTATATATCTTATTTATAAATTTTGTCTGTCAACATAGCGAATCAGGTTTGGCGACGCCAATCCTTATACAAAATAAAGTAGACAGCCATTCTATTGTGTATTATAGTATTCTATGTTTATTACCATTATGCTGAGTTTTGTAGTTACAATAATTTTTTTAAATATTTAGTTAAGTTTTTTTTGTTTGTCAAATTGATGTTCTGCAAGTTGCAGTAATAAATAAATGTGTTCTTTCTTTTTTCGAAATATAGTTGCAGCATATCTACCACGTGTACCATGTGTGTCAAAAACTTCATCAAAATGCATGAAAAACAACAACATTTCTTTCTTACTTGGAAGAACTTCCACAATGAAATATATTTTATTTTCGTTGGGTCTAATGACTTTAATCCGATGGGGAAGAAAGGTTCTCTAGTGGCAGCGTCGTACCGGTAGGTGAAGTGTAGGTAAGCCCCATACTAGATGGAATGAGGACCTGGTAAGAAATGCAGGAAGTCGATGGGTGCAGGTTGCTTGGGACCGTACTTTAACACATACCTTGCCGTGAGGGCTATATTTAAGGACTTGTGAAGGGCTGTAATGATGATAATCATCTATCCATCCATCATCCATTAGACTGTATAAGGTGGACATGTGCCATTAGCAACCGCAGTTTTTCATTTTTTTTCTGTCGCCTTAAACGACATGCACTGGACGATATAGGTTAGTAAATATTCTTACACCGCATCTTCCATAATAGTGCCAGCGTCCTCAGCATAGAGCCCTGAGTTAGATGAAGCTGTAAGAGCCACATAGCAACAGCACAATCATCACAGAAAATAGAGACTTAATAGAACCTTCACAATGACCTTCTGATACTAATTCCATACAACGAGAAATTTATGTGCTTTATTCACGTGTGCAAGTTTTATTATTATGACCTTATTTGCTACAAAAAATATATATAATGGACTTGTTGATAGCAATTATACGTCTTGGCAACTGTTTTAATCCGATGATACGCGAATTCTTACAAGTTAATTACACTCTTGTCGGTTGGAATTAGTGGTTCTTGTTTGTTGGTAGTATGCCATTGTTTATTTATAAGGTAAACGTGAGTGTGCCCACATTTCCCTTATAAATGAATAAACAACCAGAATTCCTTATAAATAATTCCACGAGAAGATAAGTGGATACGACAGACTATTGAGAACTTAGTCTATCGATTAGTAAAACGCAGATGCGTAGTCATATCAGCGAACTAAGACTGAACGACTTCTCACCAATAAATAGGGTAAGAGCAAGGAATCATATACTCGTCGTTGAACATACTAAACACAGCATGCCAATGTCATTTTACGCTCGTATTCTGTGAGATTTGCGATTCCGCAGCCATAAGACCGTTTCGACGTGCCTCTTGCACGTGTTGACATTGTCTCTAGAATAAAACAATATTTTTGAATAAAATTATGGTAATGTCGAAGCACTTAACGCGCTGCACAGCAACACTGTTATCAAACTGGAGCCGACGTAGTTTTACGACACCGTAAATTACGTACGTTTGTGGAGCTCGTAAAAAAGTCATCAAGGCAAAATTGGGCGCACTCCACTATGATAATGCTGCGGACAATCGGAGTAATTACGGGCCCGGCTACCGGCCTGAATACACACGATTTATGAGCCATCAAACGAGGAGTAAAAGACTCACGCTGCCAAAATTTGTAGTCGTTTCATAGTTCCCTCTGTTCATTAGCGGAGCCGGATAATTTACATCAACTACTGAAAAGCTTAGAGTACTTTTGAAGTATGTCTATCACTTACATTGTACTAATGGTTAGCCTTCCCAACATTAGTACAAAAAGTAGAACTGGCTGTTAACGAAACGTATAAACATTTTTTGAAAAGAAAAATACGCACTATTATTTTTCAAAGTAAAATAATATAAACTGCGGTTGCCAATCGTCAGCTTGCTAATTCTACTCTCATGCTTGTCACAGTCACAGTCACAGCGAAGGCAGAATTCTAGTTAACTATTTTCCCAACCCGGGTAGAATATCTCCATCGCAGTGGCTATTTTTTTAAATTAAAAGTGTACTGTTAATTATATTTCTATAAATAATAAAAGCGATAATACTAAAAATCTAGCCATCCACCGTTGACTGTTGTTTAAACATTAAAAACATTGAAAGAAAGCTTTTATAGTAGAAACTGAATCGTTTCTTATATTTACGCGAACACTACACATCTAAATAATACTAGTTTTTACGGATTTTATCGTGTATATGAACCCCCCCGTGATCATGGGTGCTGTAAAATGCTCGAAACGTCTCGATATATAAAAAAAGTTAATATACGCGATAAAATCCGTAAAAACTAGTATCATTTAGAAACTAAATGCTTTATTTTTACCATTTCACATACATCAACAATGGCAAGATTAGGGCGGATTTAATGGGGCACCGTTAAAATTGTTACTCACAATTTTATGCACCATGTCCAGAAAACATTGTGAGTAAATTAGCATGTCGAAGTAACGATGGAAACGATTACGAATACACGTGAAGTCCGCTACAGACTGGGCGTTGCGGCGGATTCTTTTCTAGTTTGTAATCATTTAACAAAAAAGAGCGGGCCAGTGTCCATTGGTAAGACGTATATAGGCTGTAACTGTAATTACCGGGTAATTTTATTACCGTGTAGTGGAGGTGTATTAATACATACAGTAGACGCCCCGGTAATCTGGCCCCTGGCTAATCCGCACCCCCTTGTAATCCGACATGCGTTTAATGAATCCGCCATGCGTTGCTTCACGAATACGTGGACAAACAGGTTGCATTTATTTCGCGCCATTGTGTAAGTTGACTACGGGGTTGCATCCGAACGGGCATTCATCAATTACTATGATTAAGTATTCATTGTGCATCACACGACTTTTTTTATTACTTTGTATTTGATATGTGATTTGTCGGATTACAAGGTACTCTTATTCAAAAACCGGCAAATTTAATAATCCGACACCGTCTTGCAAAACGTTTGTCGGATTACCGCGGGTCTACTAAATGTAATCATATAGCCTTATGACCACTCACTCATATATACACATACCGTCCCGTGGGTGTCGTAAGAGGTGACATACGGAAACAAGCCAGGATATGGGTGCCAGCGTCTTCTGAAAATCAAAAGAAAGCGGTTGCCAACCCGCCTGTTAAGCGTGGCCAATACGGGGGAAATATTCCCCCCATGATGTATAGGGAGGCCGAAGTTTAGCAGTCAACTTTTAGTTGGCTGTAACGGTAAATACAAATAGATACAGGTCATTAACTATTGATAATAATTGATTAATTAAGGCATATAAAGGCCGGTATATTGTAGTAAAGCTGTTGACTTGATCAGATTAATCTGTATTAACGTTATTAATAGCATGAGTAATTAATAACAAGAAGGATATGACAAAATCATAATCATATATACGTAAAAAGACCGCGAATTTGACATGTTTTAACCGACTTGAAAAAAGAGAAGGTATTAAATTCCACTGCATGTTTTTTTTAATGTATGTTACCTGAGAACTTTCATCTGGGTGAACCAATTTTGATAATTCTTTTTTTATTTGAAAGCTGGGTCTTCTCGTGTAATCTAAATTTGATCAAGATCTGAACAGCAGTTTTTGAATCATCGTTAATAATGCGTATTTGATTAACATATAATACATTGATGATGTTCTCCTACTATTTATATTGAAGTCGGTTGTGCAATTTTTTATTTCATTACTTGTTTTATAGAATAACGGTGACGAACGAGTACAGTCCGCCCAATGGTAAGCGGATACAGTATCCTATTTACATCTACGAGTACATCTATTCTCGATTCTTGAGAATTTTTTTTTTGAGATTGAGAATCTAAAAAAACATGGGTTGTTACGCCTGAGGACTATGATGTAATACCTTATTTCCGGTAAAAAGGATCTCCAGCTCTCCACGCTTAACACACGAAGCCCAGCAGCACTAAGCTGCTATTCTGTGAAAGCGTGCTCGTTCCCGGGTCGAACCGACCCATATTTACTACAATCAAAATATGGCTGCAACATTCCGTCCGCCTTCGCAATGGTGATTTCTAGATCTTAACTACGTCGCTACCTAGCGAGTCCGATTGAGAATCTAAAACTTCCAGGCACCTACTCAAACACACGTTTTCACGTGGTAGAGACACGCTGCAGCTATATTATAGTTGTAGCACGAATGGGTCGACTCGACTGGGGAAGGACTACGCTCTCACAGAATACCAGATTCAAATAGCAGCTTAATGCTGCTGTGTTTCGTATAGTGATTGTAGTGATACCAAGACCCTTTTTTTACTGGAGACGAGGCATTCCATCTTAGTACTCCGGGGTGGCAACGCATTTGCATTTTGATTCTTAACCCAGGATAAATGTAGATGTCTATGGGCCACAACATCTACTTACCATCAGGTGGACTGTGTGCTCGTTTGTCACCCTTATTCTATAAAAAAGACCGCATTACGGTCAAGGCTGCCAGCCTCAACGGAAACTAGCCATCAACGCATGACGGGATTATAGTGCCCAAGGGTGCACTCTATTCCGTCACTCTCATATTCCGATGGGACGGTAAACCGACACGACCGGAGAGTGATCAGGCGCAGGACCAACAGCTTTACGTACTTTCCGAGGCACGAGGGTGGGACACCGCCAACTAACTGACTCCGAGCAGCTACTAAGAATTTCTTGATGAAAAAGCTCAATAACTGATTTTTTAGACCCTTTTTACTGGAATCGAAGCATTAGTCCTAAGGGGTGACAACGCACCTGCATTTTGATTCTTAATTGATATGAATGATAAATGTGGATGTCCATGGGCCATTGACAAGCACACCTGCAGAAAAATTATACATATAAAGATTGGTGGTCTCTACATAAAAGTCTACTTTGACTACTTTGACTCGCTTAGAATTGCTTTGTATATTACAAAGCAATTCTAAGCGAGTCAAAGTAGTAATTCTCCCGGTGCCCGCACACAGTTGTAACATAGACGTATACAAGCAAGTAATCACAATAACGAGCGCATTTATAACCTTACGACGGGAATAATACGTACCGGACAAATATGCAACGAGTTATGACGTGGGGGAAGCAAGGGGGAGCACGGTGCGATAAGGATGTGTGATTGCTGGAAGAATTTCTCGCTCATTAGGCATACGTTGCGAAGTTATTACTGTTTTGATAAGTAGTGCATTAAAGCTTCATAATAGTCCAGTCAGTTTAGGATTTCACCTCGGAATTTGAGATAAAAAGCTGGAAAATCGTGTACAGCTTCATTTTGGCGGTCTAAAAGTCTCATATTTATCTCGTGTCTGCGTCGTTAGTTATTCAAGGTCAAAGGTCACGAAAATAGGTTTTTTGCAATTATCTCCGTTTCTATGGTTCCAATCACTTCAACACCTATTATGAAAATTAAAGATAAAAAAATTTGTCATAACTTTTGTCTCAACTTCTTTTCTATACGCTCAACCCTTCGAGATAGAGGGCGGAGAGCACCCAGTGCTCAGGCATACATACTGTAAAACAAGGTCAATATTGAATCCCGGTGAACCTTGTATACAGAATTATTAATACATTGTATAAATGATGTTTATATATATATATATATATATATATATATATATATATATATATATATATATATATATATATATATATATATATATATATATATAGTATCTGGTTGACCGAGCTTTGCTCGGTATTTTTCGCTCGGTTTTTTTTTAATTCGTGTGTTTTGGAAATTATATTTAGATACAAATTACATACTGATACTGATCTTAGCGACATAATAGAAAAAACTGAACTGATTATTTGAATAAAAACTCATGAGTGCAATTGGTTTAATTTCAATTTTCGTGTTTAACTTGCCCTCTAACTTTTGAACCACAAGTTTAGAAAATATGAAACAAAAACTGAAAAGTAGAACTTTATAAGGAATTTCTAGGAAAATCATTTTGAACTTGGATGGAAAGAACAGTTTTTGTACAAACTCATAAGTGGGAACACTTATTGTGACGGACGGGAAACCACGGAACCCTACACTGAGCGTGACCCGATATGCTCTTGGCCGGTTTTTTTCCCTAAAGTGACTGGACTATAAGGCTTTCCTTACGATTACAGACTATAATATATAATAAATAAGTCCACTGCTGAACATCGGCCTCCCCTATAAACTGCTTTATAGGGGAGATTTTGCCGCAGTCAACACTCTTGGCAGTTCTTATAATTTCGATGCTAAAAGATGCTGCTACCGATCTCCCGTTTCAGCTTCCCTCTATCGCATCTTACGATATCCACGAGACGAAATGGCGTAGTGGATATGAGGCTATATGATTTCATATATTACAGGTATGTAATACAAGAAGAATATTTTATAAATTATATAAATGTATGAAGCTGAAAGATTGCATAAAGGTTTATGAAAAACAGAGTGTAGGTTAATATCCGGTAGATATCCCTTACGTATACTATAAAATTATACATAAATTGTAAAAATATAGTTGATAGCAATAATATACAATCAATAAAATGGAGTGACGACCTGGTAAAACGTACACGAAGTCATCCTAATGGGAATATCCGCAGTAGATTTTTTTATAGGATAGGGTGGCAAACGAGCACACAGCCCACCTGATGGTAAGTGGATGCTGTGGCTCATAGACATCTACATTTAACTTCGCTTAAGAATCAAAATGAAGATGCGTTGTCACCCCTGAAGACTATGATGGAATGCCTCGATTCCAATAAAACGGGTCTCCGGTCCTCTACACTCACCATACGAAACACAGCAGCATTAAGCTGTTTTTACGCTGGTATTCTGTGAGAGCGTGGTCCTTACTCGGTCGAGCCAACTCATTCGCTAGCGCTAGGTCAAGCCGCTACAACCATGACAGCTGCATTGTGGCTCTTCCACGTATAAAAACGTCACTGAATAACGTCATCGAGAGTAATGTTTTTACTCTAGCAAAGTGTCGTATCAGTAGTAACGTAGCGCCCAGAGTTGTTTATAATTTTTTTTAAATAACATCATCGGGCACCGTACATATATTTGTGAGAAATTGCTAGCGATCTGTATTTAATATTTGTATTGTTGTTGTTAACTTTGTAAAAAAGGAATTATGGTTTGTATATTATTAAACCTTGTATTTTATTTTGTTACGCATGCATACTTGCGCTATCCATTATGAGCGCATCCGACGAGGTTCCTCCTTCGCCTTTAGATATATTAAGTTTTATCAATGATAGAGACATGGTTAAACGAGAGGAAATCATGGCGGCTTATCGTCAGTAAAGCACACCCGTCGCTTTCGCGATCGATTTTTGCAATCGTTACGACGTCCAGGCGGAAATAATCGCATAAAAATTCCAGTGTCAGATACGGAGAAAAATTTCAAATGCCTAGCTTTGCACAAAACTGTGTTGAGCTTATAGCCCTGGACTAAGAACTTAGCAGACGAAAGTAGAAACAAGTCAACGCTCCTTGATAGACAAAAAGGTCCTAAAATATTTTCTATATAATGAAAAATTGTATGCGTAGGTATATTATGACTGAAAAGAAGGCGTATGAAGTGTGTCAGAATCGTGCCAAATGGAAGTCCATAGTTTGCCTACCCTGTGGGTGGCAAGTGTGAGTGTTTATGTTTTTGTATAAATATTATATAATTTAGACTTGCGATTGTGTAGTGATTGTGTTGTGAAACTTCGGCTTAATATTTGTGATTAGGTTACACACTTCTATTTATTTCACAAATTCATTTAAATTAGTAATTTAAATAAATATTGTGAAATAATAATAACTAATAGTAATAAATAATACTAACTATAAGAACCGACCGATTTTCATTATTTACAGTACGTAAATTCTATATTCGTTCGTAGTTTTTATAGTCAATAAATTAATAATTTAAGTGAAATAAGTACAAGTGTGTAACCATATCGCAAATATTTAAAAATTATTCACAGAAAAGCCTAACATATAAAATAGATCACGACCGAAAACTCAATTCAATAAAAAGTTTCAGTGGTGAAAATGTTTTTATGTATAAACTAATAATTGTTCGCTAAGCGGGTGTAATCAATCACTTATAGCTCTAGATCTGTAAGTGATTGATATAACCATGTAGTACTAGTACGGTCTAGATGGGTGGCATTCTCTATTTACGTAATGCAGAAACTATGTTTGCGCGCTTCCTGTTCCCGGAATCATTTCCCGGATGCTTTGGTTCCGTGACAGCACTACGTTAAATATAATGTAGCAAGGAAAGCACACGATGTAACCAGGCAAAGTCAAAGATTTTTGGGATGAGATATGATTTTGGAACAAAGTTTTGCGATGCTTGATCGATAATAAAAATAAAACATTTGACAATAATCTTTCGTAGCTAGGAATGATTAACGTACACAAAAATATATAAATATTTAGTGCAACACCAGGTTGTGTTATTACTAAGAAGGAGCAATCCGCAAAAAAAAAATAAGGATGAATGGGAAGAATGCATCATTATAATAAAACATTATTAAATTATGTAGGTAATAAGATAACGAAAAGACATTTAGTGATAGATTAGTGACCACAAAAGAAAAGAAAAGAGTTTGAGAATAGGGACACTTTTCTTGAATATATCTTATGATTCAGCAGATCACGCATAATCGTCAGATGTAGGAGTTTTAGCCACTTTAGAAATACATTTTGCGTTATCAAGTCAGAACAAAATATCATAGTCTGTTTAATCTTCTCTTTCCTATATTTTTATAAGCCTACGAACATAGATTAAATATATAAGTGCTGTGTACGTTAAAATTTTAATTCCTAGCAGACTATGTGACGGAATTGTGCACGCAATTGAGAGAGGGTGGGAGGATACTCTTCAGACTGGACAGAACACATAATATTATTTCATAACGCGGAAATGAGCTAATTAAGTTCGATCTAATTCAATATCGGAGCGGATGTTATTATTGCCCTTATTAGCAATATACTATTCGTACCGTTACCGTAACAGTCTATTAAAGTCCACTGCTGAACATAGGCCTCCCCCATAGATTACCTCATAGGCGGAAGGGAGGGGTTGCTATATTTGCCACGCTTGGCAAACGGGTTTGAAACCGCAGCTTTTTTAAATTTTAGTCGTTATTAGGAAGACGCTGCTACCTATATCCCCTGATTGGTTTCCCTCAGCCACCTCTTACGACTCCCGCGGGATGATATAGGGTAGTGGATGTTCTTACTCCGACAATACATACCATTAATATAAATATATTATATTTTATTAAAGTACCTGGATGACCGAGCTTTGTTCGGTTATTTTTGAAGTTAAAATTATTAATAACTAATTATTATTATTATTTGATAAAAAATTACGTACTGATGAAAAATGAATAAGAAGGGAACTTGAAAAAAAAAAGGAAAAAAGTCGAACCGAAGACAGGACGCGAACCAAGGCATTACGATTTCGTGACCGCTCGATATCCACTTGAGCTATTACGATCATTAACACAGTGTTAAAATTTACCTTCTTATATTGTAGCAGTTTTTCATTGCCTCAAAACACGGACAAAAAGGTATTTTCTAAAAATAAATCCTAGCTTATCAACATTTTACGAAAACCGTTGGAGCCGTTTCCGAGATTCCACTTATAAATATATACAAGAATTGCTCGTTTAAAGGTATAGGATTATTTATGGAGCTTTACCTTTGCAGGAACAAACAGCAGGCTAACCCTAGGATAGTGATACAATAACAGAAACATATACACTACAAAATATATCTGATTCTCATAAATAAACATATGAAAATAAAAATATCCAATATAACTGTCTAATGACCTTACTACGTATACTACCAAAATCGTTGTTTGTTAATGAATCAAATATTTTTGATTTTTTGACCATATTATTGAAGTAAGTTTATTTTATGGAATAAGGGTGACAGAAGAGCTTGCAGTCCACCTGATGGTAAGCAGATGCTGTGATCCATAGAGTTCTAGATCAATATGCGATTAGGAATCAAAATGTAGATGCGTTTTGACTCTTGAAGATTATGTTGAAATGTCTCTTTACCAGTAAAAATAGTTTCGAGTTCACCTTCTGTGCGAAGTATAGATAACAGCATTATTGTGTTGTTTCATGCTGGTATTCTGCGAGAGTCGGTCAACTAACCTCGGTCGAGCAGAGACATTCGTGCTGCAGCCATAGTATAGCTGCAGCATGGCTCTGTTTTATATTTACGTCGTCTCTTTCTTGTCTCATGTATTTACCTCGTGAAATAAAATATAAAAAATACCTACGATGATGATAATGATAACATATCAATTATCTTGTATTATTTCTAGGGAACAACCCCGAAAATTAATTTCGTACTATACATATTGTGTTAGCTGGTTCTAGTCCAAATTAAAAAAAAAACTTTAATGAACTTATCAACTTTGAACAGTTGAAATATTATCGTCATAAATTTTTTTCGGAATAAAGGTGGCTAACGAGCACACAGTCCATCTAATGGTAAGTGGCAGCTGTGGCCCATAGATACCTACATTTCTCCTCACAGATGCGTTGTCACCCCCGAGGACGAAGATGGAATCGCTCATTTCCAGTAAAAATGATCTCCGATTTTTTACACTCACCATACGAAACACAGCAGCTTCTGTTTGGTATTCTGTGAAAATGTGGTACCTAATAGTGGTAACCTAACCCGGTAGGGTCGACCCATTCGTGTTAAAACTATAATATAGTTTCAACATGGCTCTACCACATAAATACAATCAGTTTTATTACATTTTGTTTATGACGTGCGCTTAGCTGTTTGTGTTGTTGTGCATTTTCTTTCTTATTATGAGCTATCTATCATAATCCACAATCATCATATATGCACTACATTATGTAATATATTTATTATGTCAATTATTAACAACTATACTACTAATATAGCTGCAGCATGGCTCTACTGCTTGTAATATAATTTGTTTAATAATATCTATAATATGCATAATTTAAAATAACATAACAATCCACTTCGAATTATAAAATCCCGTAGGTTTTTTCGTTCCAATATTAGCTAGGGAAAATTTATAAACAGTAAAAGTCACTTTGTAAGAGGCGCACCTGCCAGAATTTTGTCACCCTTCACAATTAGGGGGTGGGATCACCTCCCCCCCATCCTATCATTTACGAAACGATGTATAGGGAATGAGCGAACAAACATGTATTACAATGCCAAAAAATCAGGTCCACGTGATTGGAAGAATATATTAAAAATCGAATATATCCTATTTTTAATACTCTTTTATCATGTTGACTGACATGAGGTTGTGCGTCAGTAAAGACTAGAAAATCGATTTTCAATCACAATTTTTTTATAGAATTAAGTGGGATGAACGATCAAGCAGTCCACCTGATGCTAAATTGATGGTATAGCCCAAAGACAATGTCATCTGGCCTCGATTAAGAATCAAAATACAGATGCATTGTCTCCCCTGAGGACTATGACAGAATGCCTCGTTACCATTAGAAAGGATCTACAGTTCTCTACACTCACCATAAGAAATACAGAAGCATTAAGGTGCTATTTTACGCTGGTATTCTGTGGGACATGTTCCTTCCGCGTTTGTACTGGCCTATTTGTGTTACAACCAAAAAGCTGAAGCGTAAAAGTGGTAGAGCCACGCTGCTACTTATAATTGTCGAATAAATTTGTAATCTTTTTTGGTCCCACGATTTAAAAAGTCTTTTTGCTGAACAAAGAGGCGCGTCTCATTTGTTAGTAGTAGTATTATTAGTATAAACATCATACGTATTTTTACCGCATGGCTGTATTACAAACATTGCTGTGTACTGCTTAAGTGTCAAATAATACATAATCTATTATCATCATTACAGCCTGAAGTAATAAGTCCACAAATTGAAATTACTCCTCCCCCAAGGAATGCCACAACGTACGGTCCTGAGCTAAAAAAAAAGTTTTTCGAAGACATGTGAAGCCCGCATACATTCATTGAGGTAACGATGGATACTTTCTTGCAATAAAACCCTTATGGAAATAAGAGTAGACCTGTACCCAGAAGTGGGAAGTGTATATAAACTGTAACTTAGGGTCCTGAGCTACGTGTATATACAATATTATACATCCATCCGTTACAGATATTAGAAGTTCGCAGCTGAACATAGAACTCTCCTATAGAGACGGCCATAGTGGCCACGCTTGGAAGGCGAGTCGGCACCCGCAGTTGTTATTTTAGTTGTAATCAGGAAGATGCCGATGCCCATCTCCTTTTTCGGTTTCCCAATGTCACCTCTTATAACGTCCACGGGACGATATGGAGTATAGTAGACTTTCTACACTCCTTCTCCACGTAAACGCCACACACGAGAGCACACGACTACACATTGAAATAATACTAGTTTTTACGGAATTTATTGCGTATATTTAACTTTTTAATACCCGACGTTTCCGATAAATTCCGTAAAAACTAGTATTATTTCAATGTGTAGTGTTCGCGTAAATATAAGAAATCATTAAGCACACGACTAGTTAGTTTTTATCGCTGTAGATTTTATTTTTTGTTATTTTATTTTGATTACGTTTTGATTAATATGGTTTTGATGGATAGGCCTACGCTCGGGGTTTCTCTGTCTGATAAACTTAGAAAAGAGGATATCTGCAGTAGAACCAGAGTGACCGACATAGCCCAACGGATTAGTAAGCTAAAGTGGCAATGGGCCGGCCATATAGCTCGCAAAACCGACAAGCGATGGGGAAAAAATGGAAACAAGGTTCTCGAGTGGCAGCCTCGTACCGGTAGGCGAAGTGTAGGGCGACTCCCCTCTAGATGTAGTGACAAACTGGTAAGACATGCAGGAAGTCGATGGATGCAAGTGTCTCAGAACCGTGCTTTATCGCATTCCTCAGGGAAGGCCTATGTTCTAATGACAATGATGATGATGATGATTGGTTGTTATGATATGCCCTAAGCAATCATAACAACCAACAATAGCGTGTTTTTCTCGCCATCGATTAGAATAAAGGAAGGAAACGGCACTTAAGCTGCTGTATATAGGCCTCCACATATTTTGCTTTATAAATAGCCTCATGAAGGGGATATTTGCAGTTTATTTTTATTTTTAGTCGTTACTAGGAAGACGATGCTGAATATATCTTGATTTGTTTCCCTCTGTCGCCTCTTCGCACCCCTTGCGACATCTACGATATGATATTGGGTAGTCGATATTGTAACAACATTTTTATTCCTCATGAAAACAATAAATAATTTAAAAAAATACGTCTGTGTATAATAAGTTTCTTAAACAAAATTAATATCATACAGTAAAACCGAGACATAAAAAGCAATATAACGTCGATAAATTAACTGTCGTCGACGAATTACGGACACGCAACAGTCACCGTTAATGGACAGCGAATGACCCTCCCCGCTGCCTGCGCCCAGTCACGAACCGATGTGCAATCAATAAAGCTTTCAGCGGAAATGTCTTTGCATCGTTAATTTTCACACTTTCACACATGACAGCTTACAAAGACATCGGTTCGATTAAATCGTGACGATGTTACCGACATAGCCCATGAAGTCCTAGTTTTAGTCAGATTATTTTATAAAATATAATATACAAAAAAAGGATTATGCAGACCCAAACCACTTAGGGACCTTAAAAAATAGAGCCTACTCTTTTTCAAAAGGCCGGCAACGCATCTGCAAGTCCTCCAAAGTTGTTTATGGGTTTATGGTCTTGGTGGGCGTTAGTCACTTACCAATAGATGAGCCGCATTCACGTTTACCCCCTCTGATATATACCGGATGACCTTTTGTGGAAAAAACCACGTCTGGAAAAAATTGTGTGTAACATGTGAACGAAGTAGAAGCCTATTGCACTGACATTTTACAAAAAAAAAAAACAAAGTTTAGAATTAAACGTTTGAAAAAAATATTTTATACAATTACTGCCCTTTGCCCTAGAGCCTGTGACCCTGCGAAGTGACAAGGTCAAAGATGCCTACTAAATTTATTGTTTTATTACCGTTCGTATATACCATTTTATTCCAGGCTGTAAAAAAGGTTATATATATTTTATATAACCTCCTCCGTTTTAAAATTCCATTAAAAAATAAAAATTGTGACATGGAATTGAGTTATAATTTAACATTCGAATTCGAAAAAACGCCATTTTGCATAGCAGTCCGTCTGAGTAGGTCGGTACCAAACTTTTATCTAGTTCTGCTGCAAAATTGTAGTACTTGCACTGCTGTGTTAGGGTCTGAAGTGTAAAGAGAACCAGTACAATAACTGCCTGTAACGCATTACACTAATTTGTAAAATAAAAGCAATTTCCCTAGTAATGACAACGTTTGCGACCGACATAAATGGATAATGTGACGTTTGAAAGAGGCGGCCGCAGCGATGGATGCGTCGCGACGTGTTTTGCATAAAGATTGCGTCGGACCGTGCAGATTGCGTCGCGCGCTCCGCCAGCAGCGCCGTGATAGCGTCCCCGCTGCAACACGCCCAGCATCAGCGCTGAATGCATCTAAATCTCATCAAGGAACGTTGAATCTTATTAAAACATAGCTCTGAATATGCACATGGGCGCTGTCAGCCAGTAAAAGCAGGGGCTGACGTAATTCGTTTGCGCGGTTATGAATAAAATTTGTACTGAAAATAGGCATTTATGTAACGCAAGTTTTTCGTTATTTCGGTAGAAAATAGTGCATTTAGAACTGGTATTCATAGTTTGAGATAAAATGCAATTAATTGGTTTAAGTTGAATTAGTGAATAAAGTAAAAAAACAGAATATGAAAGAGCTAATTTTGCTAGCGGCACACAAAAAGTGTACCTAATGGTGTAATTCATTACACCAATAAAAAGGCCCATAAAATGATTTTTTTTTAAATTTATTATAATATATGTTATAATACCATAATAACTTACTATTCATGTGTTATAAAAACGTTACTATAACACAACAAGTACCTAAGTACTATTCTCACTCTTTTACAGTACATGCAGTTAGGTTATGGAATCGTTTTAAAGGCGAGTTAAAGAGCACTATCTTTCTTTGTCTTCCTAATGATCTATTGTATGACTTATATATATATATATATATATATATATATATATATATATATATATATATATATATATGTGTGTGTGTGTGTGTGTGTGTGTGTGTATAGTATAGTATTTAGGTATATGTCTGTATGTATGTATGTATGTACCTATATATTTTTATTATCTTTATTTTATAGTAAGTATATTAATATTATAAAATTTATTATGAGAGTGCACACTAAATCTGCTTCTCTTTGAATCTTGCCTTTGTACAAAATATCTTTTTATTTTTCGTTGTAACATTACTTCGTGTGTACATAAATTGTTAAATAAATAAACACTAAGATTTTCCGTTTTTTTTTTTGAAAGCGGTTTACAGACAAATATTCAGACCGGAACAATTATTTATAGGCCATACAAATACTAGTTCCGTGCGGAATTCGAACTCGTAGCCTAAGCGCCGCAACTCAATACTACGCTACTGCGCCACGGTGCCATCTAATATACTATGTTCAAAAGAATGTTTTTCAAATTCCATCATATTTTGGAATATCATTTATTAAATAAAAACAGAACTAATCTGATATTAAGATGTTATCGTCCTTGCCATATGCACTAACCTCTACCAATACATCATCCATGTCATGTAAAGTGATTTTATTGTTCTTATTAACATTAACATTTGCAAGGTGATATAGACTAATATGATATTGTACTGAAATTATATTTTTATACGTTTTATAATACGTATGATACGTTCTATATTTAATAAAAGTTATTCTATACTATTCTGTTGCCAGCTCTAAACAAAAAGATGGGATGTCTCAATAGCAATAAAAAGAGTCTGAGGTTCTCTAAATTCACCATACGAAACACAGCATTAGCTGTTATTTTCCGCAGGAATTAGGTAAGAGCGTAGTACTTCCCTTGTCGAGCTGATACATTTGTGATGCAGCAATAACACAGTTTCTCTCAGAAATGAGAGGAAGCTTGAGCCACTCTACATTAGTACTCATGGGTGACAACGCATCTGCATTTTGATTCTTAATCAAGGGACGTAGAGTCCATGGAACACAGCATCCGCTTACCATCAAGAGGACTGAAATAATACTAGTTTTTACGGAATTTATCGCGTTTATTTAACTTTTTAAATACCCGTCGTTTCGAGAGCTTTACAGCACCCATGGTCACGGAAAGGACTGAGATGTTCAACGTCCAGATGTCAGTTAACCGCGGTTACCATAGATTAAAATTTAACTTTTGTTCCGATCTACAATGTATGAACTTATGGTATCTTGAAGTCTTGCAGTTGTACGCTTGGGTTGGGATTTAATTTTATTTATTATAGGATGCCAAGCAGATGGTAGCACCCAGCCATCTTCTCTATTGAAATTAGGATGTTTTTTTGATTTCAATAACCTCGCGAACCATCCTTGGAAGGAATCATTTTAAAATTATTTAAAAAGTTAAATATACGCGATAAATTCCGCAAAAACTAGTATTATTTCAATGTGTAGTGTTCGCGTAAATATAAAAAATCATTATCAAGAGGACTGTGTGCTAGTTTATCACTTTCATTCTATAATAATAAAAAACCGGCCAAGAGCGTGTCGGGCCACGCTCAGTGTAGGGTTCCGTAGTTTCCCGTCCGTCACAATAAGTGTTCCCACTTATGAGATTAAAGGTAGGTATCCATTATGTTCGCGCTCCTGCAACTGCTCCCAGCAGTGGGTACTGTTGTTTCCATCCAAGTTCAAAATGGTTTTCCTAGAAAGTCCTTATAAAGTACTACTTTTCAGATTTTTTCATATTTTCTAAACTTATGGTTTGGTCAAAAGTTAGAGCACATTGTTTTTTACTTTTGGAGCGATTATTTCCGAAATTACTGACATTATCAAAAAATGATTTTAGTAAACCCCTATTCATTTTTAAATACCTTTCTAACAATATATCATGCGTTAGGGCTGAAATTAAAAAAAATCAATTCCCACTTTACATATAGGGGGGCTACCCTAATAAAACATTTTTTACAATTTTTATTTTACTACTTTGTCGGCGTGATTGATACACATATTGGTACCAAATTTCAGCTTTCTAGTGCTAACGGTCACAGAGATTAAGCGAGGACAGACAGACGGACAGACAGACATGGCGAAACTATAAGGGTTCCTAGTTGACTACGGAACCCTAAAAAAGTTTATTTTTTGTACGAGCGGCTATTTTCAATAAGATTAGTAACACTGCGATCAGTACGCTCTATTGTGATCGCTGCGATGGCTATAGTTCTCTGCTAAGCTCTATATCTTCAATAATATAACGCAGTTGCAGGGTGGCTCTACCTCGTGAATAGGTAATGGATACTCGCAACATCACGGCTAAGAATATTAAATTAAAACAATAAACCCCCGAGACGGCTCGCTACAACCGGATTAAGTTCTTTCGTTAAAACGCACAGTTGTAAAAAAAGACAAAACATGCAAATGTTAAGCTTTACAACAGAAAACGAGAACGTGGAACGCCGAAGTGAATTAAAAACGAAATTTTTAATCCTTTGTGCTTTTAACAAAGTAGATTATAGTCTCCCTTAGTGAATTATTTGTTGGAAACAAGTGCACTTCGAATCGTGTCGTCATCCTACTATTATTACTGTCAATCACAAGTCCGCTGCTTAAAATAGGCCTCCCCCAAGGAATGATACGAAGTATATTTTACCAAGTCGTAAGAGATGTCTAATTTCTTGTCTTCTGCTTAATCATCACTAAGTACACAATTGGACATGGGCATCTGTAGTCGAAAGAAGTTATCATTATAATCGCTTCATCATCATTATCATTACAGCCTACAAAAGTCCTCTGATGAACAAAGACCTATCACACAGATTGCCTCATAGGGATTTTATAGGATTTTATACGTGGTAGAGCCATGCTGCAGTTATATTAGTAGTCCGGGGAAGACCGGGGAAGGTCCACGCTCTCACAGAATACCAGCGTAAAATAGTAGCTTAATGCCGCTGTGTTTAGTATGGTGAGTGTAGAGGGACGGGAGACCCTTTTTACTGGAAATGAGGCATTCCGTCTTAGTCCTCACGGGTGACAACGCATCTGCATTTTGATTCGTAATCGACGGTAGATGTAGATGTCTATGGGCCGCAACCACTCACTATCAGGTGGACTGTGTGCTAGTTTGTCACCCTATCCTATAAAAAAGTAGGGGGATATTTGCCACAGTTCCTACGTTTATCGGACGTGTTGATAACCGAAGTTTTTCATTGTTTTGTGTAGTTATCAGGACGATACTGCTGCCCATCTCGTTTCAGTTTTCTACTATCGACTCTTACGATACCCACGGGACGATATAGAGTAGGGGATATTCTTACACCGTCACTACACGCTCTCTTTTATAGCTTTCAAGTTTTTACTAAAGATGACGTCATAGGGTCTGCTGAAGATTTTTGTCAAACATTAAAAAGCTCATAAATTAACATTTTACAAAGATGACATGTTTATTGTTTAGATTACACAGGGACGAGTTTTTAAATGATAACACTATGTAATGACAAGGTAACTGCAGACCTTACATCTTTCATTTATCATATACAAATGTGATAGGAATTTATACCTTGTAAGTGTTTAAAACTGAATAAAACAAAATAAAACGGAACACATACGCGAATGGCTGGCAGCATTCATTTTATTTGACAATTTTAAAAACGTAATAAAAAAGTTGTGAATTAAGTAAACAAGTACGTCACAAACGGTACAGCATCCACCATTTTGTTTTCAGGCCGTTACATTTGAATGTGGGCGCCATTTGGCGCTTTTGTCGGCGTTTCCATAGCGTCGTTGACCAAATAAAAAAAGCCCGTATCGTGTGCATGCGGGGGATGCAGATGCGATAAAAGAATGGCCGGATTACATCTTTTTGACTGGCTCAATGGACGCCGGGTGGAAATCACTGCTTTTGAGTATTTGCAACGAAAGCCGTTGGTCGGATTCGCTACGTTTTATATTGTATTGCGTTATCTTTTTTATTTTGTGTTTACACTAAGCCAGGACTTTTATAACAGGAAACCTAAAAAAGAAATTTTTTTCGCAGATAAAGAGAATCGTAGTTGTTATGTTTTCAAATTATGTACCAATTTCTTAAATCGCTTGTCAAGGGGAGAATGGATGGTGAATGAGATGGCGACGCACCCCTTTACATCCTGTGACTACACCTATGGCCGTCGAAGGACAAGAGGAGATCTCCCGTCAGGCAATGTTTTCTGTACGGAGCTATTCTATATATTCAGGAGTTTTTCGGAAACTTCGATAGCATGATTCGGGTCTGACTCATGACTTCGGATCGTTTCTACGGTGGCTCGACGATATCATCGCCAAACCAGCTCCCTACTCGGACCAGAGGTCGATAATTTTATTATGCGGTGACTAGAGAAGAACGCAAGCAATCTGCGAGAGTGCCGTGAAAAAGAGGTGAGCAGTAAGGACTCTACTCGAGTCGAACTAAATAGGAAGCGTTATTCCAAATAACCTAGTTAAGACTAAGCTGGCTTCCAGGAGCTGAAAACTACAGGAGTTTACTCGAGAGCGAATAAGAGGGCTTCTTGTGGATGGTGACGAATGTCATCGTAAAGTTGAGTTTTCCGATGGTTGCAAATTACGTGTTCATATTACATCGGGGGTCGTTGTTTTATTTCAATGGGTAAGTTAACAACACTAACAGTAAAAAAATTACACAGCACATACAAGTAGTATGCAGAAAGAGGAATTACAAGCCAAGTTAAAAGAGTTTACAACAGAATGCAGTCACGGTAATAGGCCAAACAGAAAGAAAGGCACAATTTAATATAATTTACAGCCAGTAAAAATGTAGCGCGAACAAAGAGATGACGAGGGCAAGCAACATGCGTTCCGCCGGTCGACAGACGGAGCTGCAGTCGTCTCTCACCCAGATAATTTAGTGGCCTCCAATAGGCGGCGGTGTAATCGTTTTGTGTATGTATATCTATCCATCTATACGGCTTATCAAAAATGCACGGTTGAACATAGGCCTTCCCTGTAGATTGCCTGATGAGGGAAATATTTGATATAGTCCCACTCACATACACTTGTGCACTGTAATCCTGATTCTTCGCAGATGGTTAGTCTCCTTTGATACTGGCCGCCGTGCGCACACACACACACACACACACACACACACACACACACACACGCACGCGCACGCGCACGCGCACGCGCACGCGCATGCGCACACGCACACGCACACGCACACGCACACGCACACGCACACGCACACGCACACGCACACGCACACGCACACGCCCACGCACACGCACACGCACACGCACACGCACACGCACACGCACGCGCACACGCTCACGCACACGCACACGCACACACACTCACATAATATATATATATATATATACATATATGTTTCTGTAATACCAAAATAACTGGCTTCTATTAAGCTCAGGGGTTATTTGCATGCTTGTGAGATGTCAATAAACATTATTAAAAAAAGTTATTGCTATCTTCGTAATAGCCGAATCGATTGTAATGAAACATTACGGACAGATAGGGATCAATGCCAGGAGGGAAGTAGGCTATATTTTATCCAAAAAACTTGAAGTTTCTTTGAAAAGATTTAGTCTTTAATGATCTTACATATAAATAACGCCACATATATAAATCCAATCCAGTTATTTTAGTATTATTATTATAGAAGTTGGATAATGAAATAGAATAAATACTAGATTTTTTTTATTTTAATTTTTCTACAAATTATTTTTAGAATTAATTCATAATTAGAACACAAATAAAATTATTATCATACTGTACTATTAGACAAATTGTTAACATAGTTGAATAACTGCCGAGTGAACTAAAGAGGAGTGTTTATTCAACACGATTGCAACAGGGGCATGTAGCGGATTCGAACCCCGTCGGAACTTTCTCCGATCCATTTAATACTGAAATTAAATCTCACCCATTATGGCCACAAATTAAACTTTGCATATTAACGCCGGAAGTTTTATAATGGACGTAGTTGAGAACGATTCGACTCTACTATTAACGGAATAACCCGTATACAACTCTTCCACTCAAACTTTTATATGACTTTCGCACTAAATTTTAAAGGGATAATGTCTATTTTTGCGTTATCCGTAGATTTAACTGCGTTGCCTATGATAATAATCTGTTGATGGATATTTGATTTATTTACTGGGGTTTCTAACAAATGGACAATTCCCAACAGTGGAATGCATTAAAGGTTCTTGTCAACCATTGGAAAATGTGTTGCATTAAGCTGGGGACCCGGAACCTAGTTAAGTACAGTTTTAGTGATCATTTCTAAAGTCACCTCCTCCAACTTATTCATGTTTCTTCTTTTTCTTCGTCATCAGCTCATTCTTCGCTTCACAATTGGACGGAGACCACTTCCGTTAAGAAGGAAGCCTCTACTACCGCTAGGAATCGCTAAGCTTGGCATGCAAATTAACGATCGATCGTAGTACCGAGATCTCACTAGTACCGAGTTTGATGTTAACAAGATGCTTATAACGCCGTAAATCCGTAGCCTTTTCTCATTTCCCTCTTACGATTCCCACAGTTTGTGAACAACCCGAGTTCGATCCCCACCGGCTTCAATGGAATAGTTAATTGCAATTTTATGTACCTGACGGTGAAGAAAACATCGTCAGGAAACCTACATGTCTGATATGTATGATATAATAATTTTGAATGACATATAAATGATGCCTGTTGTGTATCAAGCTCCATTTGTGCTGTAGTATTTTGGAATTAGTCGTTTGGAATTAGCCCGGGCAGACACACAGACAGGCAGATAGCTAGACAGATAGACAAATTTAAAAAATGGTTGCTTATGTCTTAACAGCGTGCAAACATCCCCCTCAGCTCAATATAAAGTAGTCACTTCGATATTAGATAAAAACTTATTTTTTTTTTTGTATATACAGATTAGCATATTAATATTTTGTCATTACATGAAAAATAAAGCAGAGCTTATTCGTCTCTCCCTTCGTCGACTCAATATCTCCCTCCCCTTTCGTGATCGGACAACCGTACAATCGGCTGGTCCAAACCACTTTGAAGTCGAAATAAAACGCACTCGACCAAAAGGTTTGCTTCGTTGTTCGTAATGCCTACAGGAAAGGAGTGGAATAATTTTTCAGTTTGTTTATTTCCACCCAATTACAGTCAGCAGTACGGCAACGGACGGTTTCCTTTCTTCTCATTAGGATACAGTAGATAGTAGCAAATATTATTTTTTCTATTTATTCGAAGGCTATGCTCAGTGTTTCTCTACGTGATAGACTTAAACTTGAAAAATGAGGATATCCGCTGTAGAACCAGAGTAACGGACATAGCCCAACGGATCAGTAAGCTGTCGTGGCAATGGGCCGACCATATAACTTAAACAACCGATAACCGATGGAGACAAAAGGTTCTTGAATGGCAGCCTCATGTCGATAGACGAAGTGTAGGGCGGTCCCTCACTAGATGAAGAACGTGGTAAGACATGCAGGAAATCGTTGGATGCAGGTGGCTCAGGACCGTGCTTTGTGGCTTTCCTTGGAGGAGGCCTAAGTTTAGCAGTAGACTTGAGAAAGCCTGTAATAATGATGACGATGAGTAGTATGTAAGTGGAGTATTGAAGTATTTTTATCATATTTGTAAAAGAAACTACGCATGTTGTGTCCACAAGCGTAACTACAAATTCAGTAAACACACCCGATTCATAGCGGTGTTGCTCTTGTGACACGAGCATTTTGTATATTCATTCTCTAACAGCCCGGATAAACATAAACATAAACATAAATATAAACATTTTAGGTAAAAACACAAGCTACCCGCCCGTTTCAAACTTGCAACTTTCACGCACTTTGTAGTAAATTATTTTTCCTTACCGAGAAGAAATTCGGGTAATGTTTTTCTTGTATATTTTAAATTGGGAAAATAAGAAAAGGCTCGCCTGTCAGGTTGTTGACGTAAACATGATCAAAGCTTCATAGCTTATAAGTTATCCTAGTGTATATTTAAGTATGAAAAACGGTACCATAAAGAATATTTCCCAAAAATATGAAATACATTGTGCTAAAAATACATACTAAAAGTCTTACCTTTTCAAAGTATTTTTATCATATCAAGATTATGTGCTTTGTGATTTCATCTTTTATGTTTTACATTCCATTAACCTATTTTTGTGACTTGAATAAAAAAGAAAATAAAATTAATGTTCACAGTAGACACTATATGATATTATGGTATATGTCATTATGGTAGAGGCACACACTCCACCTAATGTTAAGTGGATGCTATGGCCTATAGACACCTACATTTATCCTCGATAAAAAAAAAGTAAACGATTTGTCACCCCTGAGAACTAAGATATAATGCCGCGTTATTAGTATTAAGCACTAACCATATTAAACTCGGCAGCATTAAGCTATACTTCGCGTAGTGTATATATTCTTTGGCTATAATCAGTATGGGTGTGGTCATTCCCAGGTTGGGGTTCTTCCCTATTCTTGCTGCAGCCATACTTTATCTGCAGCGTGGCTCTGCCACGCAAAAATATTTATCTCGTAAAATTATTTATTACACTATCGATTTATTTAATACACAAAAAGCTTTCTCTACTAGAAACTCTGTGAAATTATAGAAACAAAATTATTAAGCTTACCGAGGCGGGGTAAGAAAATTCATCACTCCATTTCGCCTCATTGTAGGAGGCGAGGGAAAGACTAAAAATATCTCATGGCGTCCAATATATGTTTACTATCTCGTATAATATTAACGTAGTAGAGCCCGCTGCAGCTATATTATGGTTGTAGCATTGTGGGTCGGCTCGACCGAGGAAGGAACGCTCTCATAAAATACCAGCGTAAAATAGCAGCTTAATACTGCTGTGTTTCCTATGGTGAGGTGTTGAGATCCGGAGCCCCTTTTTTACTGAAAACGAGGCATACCATTTTGTTCTCAGGGGTGACAACCCATCTGCATTTTGATTCTTAATCCAGGATAAAATAAATGTAGATGTCTATGGGCCACAGCATCCACTTACCATCAGGTGGACTGTGTGCTCTATTATCACCATTATTCTATAAAAATATGCCAGATGTGAAATATGAGCGACGTGGAGCAGCGCTAAATATGCGGATACAGGTACAAAAGTGGCTAAAAGTATCTAAAATATTAATAGAGTATGAAGTTGACGTTTTGAAATGGAGTGACCACTTGAATTAAAATCAAACATGCATGGTCCAAGATGGTGAACAACCGATGGGAAAAAAGTTTCTCGTGTGGCAGCCTCGTACCGGTAAGCGAAGTGTAGGACGACGTCCTGCTAGATAGAGTGACGACCTGGTAAGACATGCAGTAAATCAATGGATGCAGGTGGCTCAGGACCGTGTTCTTCAACTTCGACGCTCCGGGAAGTCTGTAGTCTGTGAATACGTACAGGATCACCCCCGTCACTACATCAGATTTGATAGACCACAAATCCTCGCTAAACAACACCGATTCCTTCCAAGGATGATTCGCGAGGCTATTGAAATCAAAAAAACATCCTAATTTTAATAGAGAAGATGGCTGGGTGCTACCATCTGCTTGGGATCCTATAATTAATAAAATTAAATCCCAACCCAAGCATACAACTGCTAGACTTCAAGATACCATAAGTTCATACTGTGTGGATCGGAACAAAAGTTTAATTTTAATCTTTGGTAACCACTGTTAACTATGACATCTGGACGTTGAACATCTCAGTCCCTCCCCCCCTCCGTGACCATGGGTGCTGTAAAGCGCTCGAAACGTCGGGTATTTATAGTTAAATATACGCGATAAAATCCGTAAAAGCTTTTTTGTAACCTACAAAAAAGTTGAAATAGTTCTCATGAAGTGGTGCGAAATGTCTTAATGAATTTTGTAAAGTCCCGAATTCCCAAGAATGCTTACGCAAGGTTTAAATGATCTTAATTCGAGATGGCAAAAATACATAAATAATAAGGGTAAATACTTAGATTGAATAAATATTAGGTCTTTACCTATGAAGTTGCTTTTTATTATGAAATAAGTTAAAGTAATTTTCTTTTCTATAATTTTTATTTCTATTAACGAAAGTAATCTCCCATGCAATCGATGCACCTTTGCCATCATGGTGGCAGTTTATTGATATTATTCTCAGAAAAATCAACTGGGCAGGAGGAAACAAAATCTTTAAAGGAATTTTGTACAGCTACTGCCCTTGAGTTATTGAATTTTTTTCCGTCAAAAAGTTATCTGAATTCCTAAAAAGTAGAAGTCTGTAGTCGCAAGGTTGGTGGTAAAGGTTGGCACGGCGGATGACGGAGAGCTTCCAACCCCAGCTCTTGTAAATTGGAGACCGTCTGTTGTGCAGTACGAGGTCGTGCGTTGTCTTCTCGAATTTTTAACTCAACTCAACTCGATTTTTTAAAAAATCGTTAAAAATTCGAATTTGAGTTTGAAAGATTCAAATGCGCTGAAAACACAACGCGCATCAATAAAGAAATTACTAATTTTGAAAAAGGAATCTTATGTTTAAAAAACATTAAAAATAATTTGATTGGAAATGGCCAATACTACGGAACGGCAATTTCATAGGAAATAACTATTATATTTTGTTCTTACAATAAATATCTTTGAATTTTTCAATATAAAACGGTAATTTCATATATTAAATCCTTCAAAATAAATTTCTAATAATATCATATAATAGAAATTTATTTTAGAGACTTAGACTCAATAGGAAACCAAAAATATGCTAAAGCAATTTTTCACGTCCAAAGTACACATAATATAGTAAAACTTACTTTAGATCACGAGGAGAAAACTTACTGGAAGAAAGGATTTAGAAAAGTCATAGCACACTATTAATTTAGATAAGTCGGATTTAAACCTACATTTAGCTGCATCAAGAAATGCTCACACTGCGGACGAAAGCGGATCTTACGGGGAATTGAAAGTTAGTACACAATGGGCCGATAGACGACTGACTGCAAGTGAAATCCGTTGTGTGTGAACGCTGATGTTCGATTTTTGCCGAATAAAATAAAAACATATAAAAAGCCAGTATAATAACAGGCTTTAAGGCATTCTATCTTAGTCCTCAAGAATGACAACGCATCTGTAGCCTTTCTTGTTTGAAGTTGGTTGCAGTTGCCCATGGACTGCGGTAACCACTTACCATCAGGTGGACTGTAAGTTCTTTAGCCACTTCATTTCTATAAAAATAATCTATAAAAAATATGCTTCTTTGTCACGAGTGCACTCATCACCCATTTTGTCTCAAGGGTGTCGAAAGAGCAGACTTATATTTGCGTTCTCTGACGGATGACTTTATAGCAATCTCGTATTTACAGAAGTTATATCGAATATAAAATATCGAGACCCGATATTTTAGTGTTTAATTTTTTTAAAAAAAATCATTAGTCGTTACCTTCAAGTAAGTATCCTCCATTACAATATACACAGTGATTCAGGTTAATTTTCTAAAACAACAGCTATATGACAACGTGAATATAATAAGTGAATATTAATTATGCTTCTAAAAAATTGATTGGTCCTTCGAGCCAGACTTACTGAAAATTAATTATGATGAGGTACTGTGTGGTAGTTGTGTTAGAGAATCCATCACTCGAAATGCCAGAAAAATCTTTACGGCAGTGGTGGGCTCCCATTTATGGCGGTATAACTATCTCTTTATGCCAGGCATAAAGTAACTAGAGCAACGAGAGCAACGTCAAAGATGCGAGATGTCTGTAATAGTGATCGCCAACCGCCCGCAAAGTAATGGATTTTTAAGAGCTTGCTGCTGCTAATGATGAGATGCTAGAACTACATTGTTACCATAACTTTTAAATAAAAATAAAAATAATATATATATGATAAGTGTAAAACCAATTACGTTTTAACCCTACCGAGTTGTAAAGTTTAATTAACTGTACGAGTGAGTATTGAACTAGGGTAACTACGGGATCCGGTAGGAACTCTAATATGGCGGTTCCGGCACGAACTCTACGCGTCGAGGAAATCGCCCGCGGGTTCTGTAAAGAGATCGAACCTTTGCTTAAAATAATTCAGTATTAGTCTTCGGTTTATTTCAATACTATTGCTAATATTTCAAATAATACCTATGTGAAATGTAGCGGGGCTAGCCAAGTTAACTTTTTATAATCGTTAACATTTAAAATAGAACTATAAAAAGAATGGAAATTACTTATTTCAACGATAACTCAGGTAACGAAACTTTGATTACATCCATTTTAACAGTTTTCTACTAGCGTTAACAATTATAGAAAGTCAAATTGATTGCCATCGCTGAGCGTTGTTAGTTAACCTGTGTTCACCACGTGCATAAAATAATTTTTCAATATTGAATGCCTATCAAAGACAACCACTGGTTCGTAAAAACCCTCTGTCTTTTTAAAATTCAGCAAGAATAGAAGCGGGGCTTTTAAATCATTAATTACAATATAATATTTTATACAGTTAAACGTCAAAACTTTAGATGGTAGCGATCACCTCATTCCCAAGAGTTATAAGCAATCATCTACTCTTTATTAGTGTAAAATCCTTATTAAACAAATTTAATCATCATCATTATCATTACAGACTTTCACAAGTTCACTGCTCAAGGAATGTCACTAAGCAAGGTCCTGAGCCACCTGCATCCATCGACTCCCTGCATGTCTTACCAGGTCGTCAGTACACCAATTTTTAGCTCAATAAAAATTTTAACTCTTTAATAGCCTACCTATCTTGCATATTTTCTAGGTCTTTGTCGTTAAAGTGTATTCATTACTTTATGAAGAAATTACTGACTTTTTAGTGTCTAGTATTTGTTATAATTAGTCTGTAGGTACTTGATGAGGCGCTCCTAAACGCTACATCATAGCAAGATAATATGACGAATCTATACGACAAACGAAATTTCCATAGAGATTCCTCAATCCTCCCTAACACCGTTCCGTCACTCAATTTCCTAAACTAAACCAATATCCAGTTGCATAATTCGAAAACCGGTCGCACTGTATTTGGTGCATAATTAAATCACTACGGGCGAATTTGTCGTGCATTTTTGGGCGCGTTGTAAAACGAAATTGATTTGGACACAGCGGGGGCGGATATCGAAAGCTCATTTCCGGAGTTCCGCGCGTTTCCTTCGCCCGGAGCGTCATAGTGCAAACAGAACCAGTGTGTACAGTTGAATCAATAACGTTTGAAACGATGTTTGTGGACGCGTTTTTGAGCGTTGTTTCAGGTTTTGGTTAGGGATTGTTATTTTTGTTGTATATCGATGTCCAAAGATAAATATATTGGTTCTCTTAAATATAATTCTAATTCTTCTATATAATATTCAATTTTTTTTCTATTTGCTAGGAATAGTGTTTTTTTATATGGTAAAGCCATGCTGCAGCTATATTATGGTTGCAGCACGAATGTATCGGCTGATGCGGGAAAGGATCAATCTCTTACAGTATACCAGCTTAATTCTGCTGTGTTCAGTATAGTGGGTGTAGAGAATCGGAGACAATTTATTAGTGGAAGAGGCATTTCATCTTAGTCCTCAGGGGTGCCACAACATCCACTTTCTATTAGCTAAACTGGGTGCTTGTTCGCCACCTACATTCTATAAAAAGTCAACGAATACATTAAAATATTAGAAGAAAAGAAATATTAGGGTATGACAGAAGAATCATGAGAACATCATACATAAAAAAACAGAGCATCATTAATGCATGAAATCTCATGTATGTCACCCAGAGGTTAGTCAGAAGCGATTGACTTTCATTTGGCACAATCCTAATTCACTTCCATCGCATCTATCACATCTATATATCTACGTATACATGCTCGTCGGTTTCGGGACTCTAAAATTCATCCACCTTTAATATGTCGCCAGTTTGGCCGATAAACTTCCGTCGAGGGCGCGTAAATTTGCTTTGTCACCCTTCCTTAATTCTTTCCACGACCACCGAAGCATTTTTTTTAATTCTGCCCATACCGCCGTGTTGCAAACCATGCTTTTCTTTCGTTACACAATTCTCTCTCTACCGTTCAGGTACACGCCCTAACATCACTTATGAAACTTAATGAAATAATTTCTACAGCATTAATTTTGCTCTGTATCTGTGTATCTACTGCTATACCCAATTTTACTACCATACTAGGTGTAGCACACTAGCTCAGCATTCTGAATTTCCTTAAGTTCCTTTTTTATGAATTCGGATTACCTACAATAGACGAAAGGGGGGCTTTTTGTCTGTGTTCTCGCTCTATGTCCTGTATTCACTATTAATACTACATATAAAATAAAATACTAAATAAATGAAATAAAAATGTGCAGTAAATTAAATAAAATTTAAAATGCCGCCAGTAATGAAGTCGCACCTGGTTTAATATTTAAAACGGAGAACTACGGAAGCAAATAAAACAAGACGTCGACTGCCGTGAGCTAAAACAAGAATTCGTCTTAACTCAAAGTAAGTCGGTTCATAAAAATAGTATACACAAAAAGCGTTTGAACCGTCGCCAGACGCAAAATAAGAAAGATGCCAGACGTAGTTTTAAACTTCCAATGAAAGAGGTTAAAAAGCGTACTTCATTAGATGGTAGGTGAAACTGAGATCCGTAGCCTCCGACAGATTCATTCGGCTATAATTACTGGGATACCAGATAAATGCGGAGATATCCGGAACGCGGTCCACTCAGCGATTTAGCGTTGAGACGACCGCCAATAAAAATTCAAAAAAGTGCAGAAAGTACGAGTCGGGTAGAGTACGATACATTAATCTGTGTTTTATTGGGATTTTATTTACGAAAGAACATTTTAGCTTATCATATTATTAAAAACACGTAACCTTTACAGTGGGAGTTACTCCCGTATCATGGAGGCAGTTTACATACATAAATTGCATATAATGTCAGTTAAGCCGCATGCATCATTTTCCTCTTCTATGTAAAAACACCCGTGTAGTATAATAGGTACTACGAGGAAAAATTTACCTAAAATATTAAATGATATCCTCCATATATAGAGTTCACGTGTATTCATTAAATGTAGAAATAATATGTAATTAGTTCAGTAATATCATATTATATTTATAGGAGAGACACCATTCACGTGTCACTACCTGAAACCACGTAAGACTAACCTTACGTCATGTACCTACGTCATAATTACTATATATAAGTCTCTTTCAAATCAATAAAGGGAGAGTTATAAAACTGCATCAGTGAGTTTAATTTCTGGCCTCGCACCAAAAAACAATTATTTTAGGTCATACAAACGTACCACGTGGGAATCGAATCCGCGGCCCCAAGCGCCACAAATTAATACTAAGCCATTGCACCACGGAAACGTAAAATGTATTACAATTTTTTCCTTTGTGTGTTGCAATATATGTTTTAATTTATTTATCGTTTATAACTTCAATAAAAATACTAATAAAATAGCAAATTGATGACATCATCTACATCAGGGGTCATCATGAACCTTTAAAGTAATTGAACACGCTCCAAATCCTACAAGCCCACATTAAATAATTACATATCATAAACAGTGCTATTGAAATATTACTATAAAATTCTCACTAACAACGTACCTACATACGAGTATAATAGGTTCATCTTATCACATATTTTGCGCTATTTCAAAATAATATTTTGTACCTAATTCTAAAATTACTTCACAAGGAAAAATATACGAGTATGTATAATTTCGCGAAACCCTGGTGACTTTTTCACGGAATCATTAAATTCCGCGGAACCTGTTTTAGGAATCTTTGATCTACATCAACATTTCCATATGGATTTAATAGGAAAAAAATATTTTCATAATAATGATTTCTTATGTATATACACGAATACTTGACATGAATATACATTGAATAAAATTGTATGGATTTGAAATTAATTAAATGCAAGAAAATCCGTAAAAGTGGTTTTATTAACATTTTCGTAATATTAAATTACGTCGTAAATAATTAAGAAAAGTTGAGCTAAGTTATACCTGATAATTTAATAACTAGATGCTTGATAAATTTATTTCTAACTAAAAAGGTCAATGGTAAGTAGGAGGTAAGATATTAATTTAGCCTTAATATTTTCTCGTATAACGTTAATAACAGTAATTTTGAGGATACGTTGTATAATAATCGGGGAACTAAGATAAGTTAATATACGTTCGCCGTAGGTTATAAAACCGATATGAAGCGTTCTATTGTATTATTACACTTATCTGAATTTTTGTAGGCACAAAAAGAAAAGCCCATAAACTCCTACATTTATACTTGATTAACAATGAAAATGCATTGTCACCCCTGAAGATGGTATGCCCCGTTTCCAGTAGTAAAAAGGCTCTCCGGTTCTCTATACTCACCATACGAAACACAGCAGAATTAAGCTGCTATTTTACGCTGGTATTTTGTGAGAGCGTGGTAGAACCCCGGTCGAGCCGACCCATTCGTGCCTTAACATAGCTGGAGCTTGGCTCTACCACCTTATTTCAAAAGTTTGATTTGTTTGAAAGATGCTCAAATAAAATTAGCAAATGCAATAAATTCATGACTATAACTTTTATTCTCATGATCAATGCTTATGATCAATTTTTTTTAAGCTCAGTTACCGTTACAGGTCCCGAAGTCCATAGCTGCATGTAGGCCTTCCTTAAGACCACCACAGAGGGGGGATATTTGCCAAAGTTACCACGCTCGACAGGCGAGTCAGCAACCGCAATTTTTTTAAGTTACTACAAAACCTTAGGACTCTAGGTTCGTATCCGGCACGAAACAACTGATTGTAGAGCCTACAAACCGTGATGCATGTTTGTCTACGTAACGTACGTCATTTTTGTATCCAAAAAGCTTCCACGATGTACGAGCATCTAGAGTCTAGACCTAACCTTGTTTGTTTAGAAAGAATTTTCCAACGGGCTAGATTGAATTTAAAATTTAGAGGCGCGGCAACAGGGAGACTGTAGACCTCGACTTGGGAGTTTTCTCGGCTTCCTCACTTCGCTACTTAGGGAGGTCGGTCGCCCGCGGTGGATGCCAACTTTTGCTTCTTGGAGCGCGAAAGGGAAGCATCCTCCCACTTATCCGACGTTGAATGACGTTATTAGGGGTTAAAATAATAGCTAGTCTTAACGGAGTTTCGAGCAGTTAGAACTTACTCGCATTACGCTATTTAAGCGTAAATAGCAATACTTAATACATAGAATTATATATTTTTACATAATGCTTTGGAAGTGCGGTTTATTTATTTCAGCTTACTTGCGTTCGAAATTCGACTATTTGTACTTACATGTATGGATCTTGTTCATACAGCCATTATTGTATTAAGTCTTTAATAAATTAAATAAAGCTTGTTGTATGTAAAAACCCATGTGTGTATTTTCACTTTATTTTAACCTGGAGTTAAGGCAACAAACACACATTATTTTCTTTTTGTGCACATCTTTCAACGTGGTGGAGCCATATATATTATGGTTGCATCACGAATGGGTTGGCTTAACCGGGAAGGACCACACTACCACAGAAAGAATACCAGCGTGAAATATTAGCTTAATGCTGCCGCGTGTGACACCAAATGTCGCGACTGCAAGAACTGGAGAACCTTTTTATTGGTAACCAGGCATTCCGTCTTAGTCCTAAGAGGTGGCAACGCATTCACATTTTGATTCTCAATCGAGGATACATGTACCCAAGTGTCTTTGGGTTACAGCATCTACTCCCCATCAGGTGAACTGTGTGCTAGTTTGTTAATCTTATTCCAAAAAATAAAATCTATATAGCACTCTCTCCTTAAATAATAAATACTTAAGAAGTGACTTTAATTTTCGATATTCACGTATTAATATAGTAATGAGTCAAAACCGATGCCTTTCCCTTTTTCCATTACTTACTTTTTCAAACTTATGATGTAATATTTATTGTGACATGTTTGCATTTCATAAAAATACCTATTTCGTAGCGAAGAAAACTATAAAATTTTGTGACCTATTTGTATTCAAATTTTTGCGTCAGTCGATCAGATAGTTCATCATCATCAAACTATTCTGAGCCACTTCATCGATTCATTCGTTCATCGATCATTAATCGATTACCGGAATGTTTCAATCTTTATCTACCTAAATATAACACAAAAAAAAAATTCTACGATGTCCGTTAGAGATTTGAAATCATGCAACCGATTTTAATGAAATTTTTTGTGTGTGCCTGAATGGTTTATATTCACATTTGGACCCGTTGGCGTTGTTATTGAGATCCAGAATTCCCGGGTGCGAAACCGAGGCGGATCGCTAGTAAAATTTATAAAGTACGTAATAAGTATCGTTCAAATTTTTAATAAGACATTTTACTAAAGTTTTCAGTGAATAGAATTTTTAATCGAAAATAATAACTATCACACACTACGTTCATTACGTGATTAGTTAAACATACATTTTTACACACGTTCATGAATAGGAGAATGCACTGATAACACCGCAGCCATTCAAAAGTGGCCGCAAGTATTTTTAATTAAATTAATGTTAATTAATATTAAAAATATAGTCGAGGGATACTCATCCCAATTTACCTGTCCGGTAGTTGTGGTATGGTATACGGGTATGCGACCCCGGCTACCCTAGCTATTACTGTCCTATCCCTTGCCCTTATGGACGGTAATATCCTACATTTCCTATTTCCTACCCTAACTTACCTTACTCTTCCTTTTCACACCACCTATCCTTCCCGTTTTCCTATTCCTACCCTCCGCCAATCCAACGTCGGCCGTGCGGATGGATGCATGGCTAGGGGCGAGCCTAGTCGTTAGCGTGCCACACTGCCCTGGGACCTGTCGACCCCAGAATTAGGCTAGCCTTACCCTGGCATGCGGGGCTCTGCTGGGGGGGACAAACCTTTCCTTCGCTATTCGTGGGAACGCAATGGTTTTTCAAAAAATTAACCAAAATGGCGGCGATGTGGTTCGCCACCCATCACGTCTCGTTTCTCGCGGGGGCGAAAAGCGGCCCACGGAGAGCCGCTTCGCTACGTTGAATGTAAGAGGAGGGATGGATGGAAAGGTAGATGGAGTGTGTCAGATGATGGATGAACGTTGCATTGATATTCTGTGCGTGAACGAAACCAAGAGGAAAGGATGTGACACCACGGTTCATGGCCCCTACACGGCATACTGGTCGGGAGTCCCCCAAACCAGCCGAGGATGTCAGGGAGTTGGTGTGATTCTTTCATCTCGAATGGTTGAATGTGTGATGGAGCATGAATGTGTAAGCCCAAGACTCCTCTGGATTAGGTTAAAAGTTGGACTCACCCGCTTGTTTATCCTTGGGGTCTATGCACCGACGGATCTGCGTGGAGGTGGGTCACTAAAATCACAACAAGAGAGAGAGGAATTTTGGGATAGCATGAGAGAGGTCTTGAATAAATGCGGAGAAAATGAACGGATCGTGATGTTAGGGGACTTTAATGGATGGGTTGGAGTAAAGCGTGATGGGTATGAAGGAGTTCTGGGTATGTTTGGGGACGAGAGAGTGAAGGACAATGGGAGAAGCCTGCTTGAAGTATGCTTGGAATGGAATCTGTGCGTGGCCAACACAATGTTTGACCACAAAAAGATCCATTTGTATACAAGAGATGAGGGTGAGTCTAGAAGTATGATTGATTTTGTAATTGTGGATGAAAGACTGAAGAAGAAAGTGCTAGACACTCGGGCATACCGCGGTGTAGGCCTCGACACAGACCACTTCCTGGTCATAGCCCGAATGCGTGGCCTCTTTATACGGTGGCGACACCGAGGGGCCGAGCCTACGAGTGTTTTGGACAGAGTAAAAGTGGAAAATCTACAAGAAAAGAAAGACGAGTTTGTAGAGAAACTGAAAGAGTGTTTTAAAGGGATAGAAGAGACAGGAAGGATTGAAGATTTGTGGGAGACATTTAAGAAAGGGGTTGTAAATGTTGCGATTGAGGTATGCGGGGTAGCTAAAAGAAGGAAAGGGAGAAAGAATGATAACGTGCGGATGGATAAAGATGTACAAAGGGTTGTGCAAGAAAAGAAGAAAGCGTGGTTGGATTGGTTAGCAACAAAAGCTAACCAAATAGTTCAAAAGGCAACGGATGACGAGATAAAGGAAGCAAGAACGAAGTATAAAAGATTGAAAACAGCAGCGAAAGAAACTGTGTCTAGAAAGAAAGAAGAACGAAAAGATGATTTCGATAGGAGGCTCACTGAAGATTTCCAGTCAAACATTAAGTTTTTCTGGAAAACCATCAAAACAGTCAGAGGAAAAACTTCTACCTCGGAGCTGAGTACAATCAGGAGTCAAGATGGGAGCATTATAAAAGGAGAAGAATGTGTGTTAAAGAGATGGAAAGAGTATTTTGAAAGTTTGTTTGAAAGAGAGGAAGTGCAGGTACAGCATCTGCCACCTTCCATGGAAACGAATATAAATGTTGATGAAAATGAGATAAGCATGAATGAAATAGTGAAAGCGTTGAAAAGTATGAGATTAGGTAAGGCTGCAGGGTATGACAGGATTACCGTCAAGATGCTGAGGGCTGGACAGGGCCTGGTGGCTAGTCAGCTGTACTGCCTTTTCAATCTGTGCTGGCGAAATGGGCAAGTGCCGGGAGACTGGTGCAAAGCCGTAATCGTGCCATTGTATAAGGGAAAAGGGTCACGGCAGGACTGCATAAATTACCGTGGTATAAGCCTTCTTAGCGTCGTCGGTAAATTGTATGCGAAAGTGTTGATTGAAAGGGTTGTGAATGAAACAGACGAGAAAATATGGGATGTACAAGCGGGATTTAGAAAGGGAATGGGATGTACGGATCAGGTCTTTTCCTTGCGGTGCATAGCCGAAAAGTGTTTGGCTAAAAACAAGAAAATCTACTGCGCCTTCGTAGATCTAGAAAAGGCCTATGATAGAGTGGTGAGGAATGAATTGTGGTCAGCACTGTCCGTGTACGGTGTGAGCAGTGTCCTCATACGAGCATTGCAATCTCTTTATAGGGATTCTAGTGCTTGTGTAAGGATAAACGGGGCATACACTGAATGGTTTAATATCGAAAAAGGTGTTAGACAGGGATGTGTAGCGTCACCGTGGCTGTTTAATCTGTTCATGGACAATTGTTTGACAGATTTAAAAGAGAATGAAAGTGGGTTGAGAATGAATGAGTTACTCGTCAAATGTCTTCTCTATGCTGATGACCAAGTATTACTTGCGTCTTCGGCCGAGGAGTTGCAGGAGATGGTAACTGCTATGAGTGGAGCTTTTGTTAGAAAGGGAATGAAGATGAATGTAAGGAAAACGAAAGTGATGGTGTTTGAAAAAGATGAGGCAGTGACAGACTGCAATATCGTGATTGAAGATGAACAAATTGAACAGGTGAAAGAGTTTGTGTATCTGGGGTCAAAGTTTACAAGAGACGGAAAGTGTGAGAGTGATATCGAAAGAAGAGTGAATGCAGGAAACATGGTGAATGGAGCTTTGCACTCCTTTATGAGCAGTCGGAAGGTGTCTAACAAGGCTCGTTTGGCTGTGCATGAGGGGGTGTTGGTTCCGACACTCATGTACGGAAGTGAAAGTTGGGTATGGCAGAAGAAACATGAAAGTAGAATAAATGCAGTTGAGATGAGGGCACTAAGAAGTATGATAGGAGTTAAACTGAGTGACAGGATAAGAAATAGTGAGATAAGGAAACGTTGTGGTCTGAAAGAAGATGTAGTGACAAAAATTGAGAAAGGTATGCTGAGATGGTTTGGCCACATCGAGAGAATGAATGAAGAACGATTGACGAAAAAAGTGTATAAGGTGAGTGTGAACGAAAGTGCTGGAAGGGGTAGACCTAGGCGGACTTTTCTAGACCAAATTAGGGACGTCTTGAAAAAAGGCCAGGTTAAGAGTACCCTAAACCGTAGAGGATGTATGAAGGGAATAATGAAAGTGGACGAAGCGAAACAAGTATGTAAGGATCGTAGCAAGTGGAAAGAAGTGGTCTCTGCCTACCCCTACGGGAAAGAGGCGTGATTATATGTATGTATGTATGTAATATTAAAAAAAAATTAACGTTCCGTTATTTTTTAAATAAAATATCATTCACATCACAACAATGCGTGTAAAGAATTCTAAAATCCTTAGGTGCCGTTGCACACTTGGCCGCAACTACCTCGCAGTCAGGTGTAAGCCGGCAATATTTTGATCTATTTATACGTTCATGACTTGCACGGATGTTTTTTATATCAAATTAAAGCTAATTTTTTTTAACACGATGATATATTGCTGCCTGTGAAAAAATAGCCGCAAATTAGGAGTGCTGTTTGTTAAAAACGCGAGAGATCCGAGATAAAGTGAGAGAGAGACAGAGAGTAAGCGCGCAACGCCACTTGTTAGATGAGTGTGGCCTACCTATTTCTATGTTTCGCAAATAAATAAAAATATCAAAATTATACAATCGTATTTTTGAACAAGCAAATTCATGATAAAGACATAAATTTACCTATGTATATCAAAATTCCACTTTCGTTAGTGGTGTCATAGTCCTATACTATTCGATGAAAGGAGGTGCATTTTTCGCGGTGTCGCCTTAAGCCTCAGAGATGACAACGAGTCTGTACTGTAAGTACTCTTCTTTGTTTAAAGTTGGCTGCAGTTGTCAATTGACTCCATTTACTATCAAGTAGATTGTAACTTCGTATGTGACTGCAACTTTATAAAAAAAAACAAGAAACAACTCCGTAAATAAGTTACACGGATAACTTAACAACAAGAATATTTGCCCTGAACATCAAAAACAAAAAGAACAACGACAGCCTCACACTACAAACTATTTCAAGTCGACGTAATCATAAAGAAACCCGAATACAGTTACAGTAATTTGGAATTGAAGCTATGAGACGTCGTCGCTTTTATTATGAATGACATATGTAAAACAGAACTTTTCGGGGAGGGCCGGGGTGGTCTTGGAGGACATTAGGGGTGATTTCCACTCAATTGAGCGGGAATATCAAAAGCGACGGCAACTGACAAGTGTCATTTACTATTATATTATCTCGTAGCTACGCTGGCAGTTGTTACACGGGCTTTATTGTTTATTGGAGTTGCATGAGAAATCAAATACCATTGTATCAATTTGGAGCGTTGTTATGTGTCGTATTTCATATGTAGAATAATGTTTTGTTTTCTTTCCTATTTCAGAGAGCAATTCTGGCAATATGTATAATGTTACGATTGTGAGGGTTTTTGGGATATTAATATAATGCGCTGTTACCTATAGCTCAGTGGTTAAGCGTTCGCTGTAAATTTCGGAGTACACGAGCGACCCGAGTTCGATACTACTAAGTTCGATACGCCGGCACCAATGAAATTATTATTTGCAAATTCATCCTCTCAACCCCCCAGCGGTCTCATGAAACCGCGACCATATTACGTCAAATCCCTAGCAGTCTCATAAGGTGGCACCCATCCACAGCACTTTAACCCATAAAACGATATATATAGAGACTACTTTCTTTCTTTCTGAAGAAGTTTGGCATTATATAATCAATATGAAATACTCTATCCTCTAATGCAATAAAAAAACTGTTATCCTATGAATTTTTATTTATAATCTACGTTTATTTCGTACGCCATTTTCGCGTCAATGTTATTGTGTTGATTTTTAGATTTTTCTAGTGTTTTATTAGTGTTTTGGAATAGTGTTTTATTATAAAACTGTAATGAAAGTTTTTGTGTGAATATAATTTATCTTTTCATGTAAATAATTTCGAGTAATATATATTGAAATAATTGTGATTTTCACGCTGCCGACATTCGCTTGGTTTTTTGTTTTTTGTCGCTTATTTTTGTTATCAAAATACAATAAAATCTTTTTGTAATGAAGTAAAACCTGACTTTTGTTTAAACCACAAGATAGAGAATTAATTATAGATAAATTTTATAAGTTTTAATGGTTTAAAGTGCTGTGGGTGGGTTCGGTCGCATGCGACCGCTCGGGATTTTTCCGGGCGCATGCGACTGCATGGGATTTTATGGCGCTTGAAGGGTTATTTGCTATTAATAATTAAGAATAACCGACATAGCCCAACAGATTCGTAACCTGAAGTGGTCGTGTAGCTCGAAGAATGGACAACCGGTAGGGAAGAAAGGTTCTCAAGTGGAAACCTTAAGCGAAGTGTGGGGCGGTCAACCACTTGATGGGGTGACGACCTTATAAGATATGCAAGAAGTCAGCGGATGCAGGGGGCTCAGGATCGTGTTTTGTGGTATTCCTTCGGGGATCTCTACGTTCAGCAGTGAACTTGTGAAGGTCTGTAATGATGATCATGACAATGAGTTTTAATTGCTGATTTACGACATACTCAGTGTTAAAGGAAAACACCATGAAACCTGTACATTTGAAAAAAATTCAAAGACATCTAAAGTACTCCATCATAGGGAAGTGCGACGGGCATTTCCTTGCCATCAAACCAGCAGGAATGAGAGCAGGCCTGTGCTTAGCAGTATATAGTCTGAAAGTATGTTTTACTTTTTAATATTCAAAGATGATTTTTACTCACGTGCATATATCTTAAGAATCTTAAACAGATCGCTCCAATGCTTACCTGAAAAGAAAAAGAAAATGTTAAATCAATGGTTTTAGGTAATAATTATAAAATCGTAAATGTATTACAGATAATAAAATTAATTTACTAAGATACACGTACAAAAATGTACTATTGAACTATACTGTGCCAAGTTTAGGGGATATTTTCTTGAATAGCAGACTGCCACCGGAAACCTCGTGTCAGTAAACAAAGTTAAGGTTGTCTCCAATTAGAAAGGCAGGGACGGCATGGCAAAAAGATGCAGGAAATTGACGGATGCAAGTAGCTTATGGCCATGCTTTGTCGCGTCCCATGGGGGAGATCCATGACCAGCAATGGACTTTTGGGCTGAACTGGAAACAACCATGACCATTGTCTTCCAAGTAATCCTTGCCAGATAACGAATTTTTAGAAACGTCCATGTTTAACAGTGGAAGTGCGTGGTAGAACCACTCACTATGGTTGTAGCACAAATAGGTCGGCGCGACCGGGGTAAGCCCTCGCTGTCACAGAATACCAGCGTAAGATAGTAGCTTAATGCTGAAGTGTTTTGTATAGTAAGTGTAGATAGCCGGAGACCATTTTTACTAGAAACGAGGCATTCCATCTTAGTCCTCAGGGGTGACAACGTATCTCCATTTTGACTCGTAATCGAGAGAGGTTTAATATAGATGTCTATGGGCCACAACATCCACTTAACATTAGGTAAACGGTGTGCGGTATGTCACCCTTATTCTATAAATAAAGTAATGATATGTGAAATTATGTGACTTATGACTTGACAGGAAGGCTAAGGTAGAAACATTAATGCCAACGTGAGATCCTAGCGGGTTTGTTATAACACTCAGTAGGTTCGCAGTTAAATAAAATATAATACATACAAAACAACAATCTACCCACATTTCGCGTAATATTTTTCACGACAGAAACATCTCAATCCAATCCGAACTAATGAGCTTTTAGTTGGACCGGCATGTGTGTGCAAACGTAATTAATGCACACATAAACACTAATATTGCACGTGGATACACGAAGCATCTGGCAACCCATACGGCTATATAAACTATGGATATGTATATAATAACGTAACCATAATCGCTAGCGTACTCGGAGAAAGAAACAAAAACTTATAGTAATAATGTCCTCAGGCTGAATTTCGGTGTAGGTGGCCAGTCTCGGACGGAGTCTAGCCAACTGCGCAGGAAATGATTATAGTGCCCAAGTTTTGCTGTCGATAAACAGTCTACAAAAATTACTAGTCTACAAGAATTATAATCAAAAAAAAAATGTCCTTCAGACGGAATTTCGGTCAGTTTCCAGTCTTAACGAAAACTAGCTATCGGAGAATTTAGCATCTAGACAGAATTATAGTGCACGCGTAAGCTCAGGTGTACGCTTTAATCCCTCACTGTTATAGTCCGATGGAATGGCGATCCAACACGACCGGAGATGAATCGGGCGCAGGATCAACGAACATTGGTCCGATAAAACCATATAATATCATAATTTCTCTGCTCTATTGTGTTCCATGGGTGTCGTAGGAAATGACAATGAGAAATCACAAAAACTTCTTATGGCTCCCAACACGTGTTCCCATTCTGTTTGCGCCAGGCTTAAAATATCCTGACCGGTGACGGGTGGCACCGTCATAGGCACAGACAGCGAGACGTCATTAAAAGGCGAATTCCCTTCAACAGAAGAGGACTACGTACACCATTAGACTTGTATGCGCTGACGAAGAAAAAGGACAACAATAAAAATATTTCTTAACAACAAACAACCTTAATATATAGTGGTGAAAGTTAGGTGAGGTCAAAGAAGCATGGAAAAAGTTTATTCCAATAGACTGTGTTAAGATAAAAGTGTGGTTTACAAGATGTTATAAATACCCCTAGAAATAATTAATGCGGGAAGAGTGACGAAGCAAATCAATGCTGCAGAAGTAAGTGTAACACAATAGACGAAAATTAAATACTAAATTGGCGATGGACCCAGGTAAGTGTCCCCTTAAGCGACGACCATGTATGCGTAGACATATGGATGTTAAAGAAGAGAGACAGTCGTATCAGGATCGTGCCAAATGGTAGCCCGTAGTTTCTGTCTTAACTTCTGGTGCGAACTTAACTATAACTTCTGTTCCTGGTGAAGGGAGTGACAGTTTATCTTTTATTTATATATAAATAAGAAGAACATTACATATTTCTCGCAGTGTAAGGTACATAAGGTTTTAGGTAACAAACGAAGCTTTGGGAAACGATCGGCATCAGAAAATTCATATTAATATGTTGAATCCTAATTGCACATATATTTAAAAAGCAAAATTATCAGTATGAGGATAAAGAGAGCTCACTTGAACTGCGCAGCGTGGTATCTTCGTGATATCTTACACGTTCACATGTATTGGACACGTGGTAGAGCCACACTGTAGCTGTATATGACACAAAGAGACCGGCTCAACCGGGGAAGGTTCACGCTTTCACAGAATCATCATCATAATCATTACAGCTCTTCACAAGTACACTGCTGAACGTAGGCCCACTCCAAGAAATGCCCTGCATCCATTTGCTTTCTGCATTTCCTAGCAGCTCGTCACTCCGCCAAGTGGAGCCCGCCCAAAACTTCGCTTATGGATACGAGACTCTACGACATCTACGGGGAGGCCTATGTTGACTTTATAGGCCAGTGGACTCTAATAGGCTGTACAGTAACGGATGGCGCATTCTTTGAAGAGGAAAATCATCGACAAACTAGGTCAAGACATGTCTCACAAACCACCGTGGCGACCCTAGCGTGAAGTAATGTATTTCGCGAGCGCCCGTATCGCTCTCTCGAGGAACATTCGTCGCTTGCTCGTTAAAACTCTCGCCAATTTATTAAATGGGATATATAGCCTTGATAGCTAGGAGGATGTTTTATTGAGATTTAATGCTATACTTTGGTTTAATGTTTTACAGAGTACGACGGAAGAGTTACGATAGCTGAGGTAAGTCACAACGATTAAGATGTGTAAAAGTAATTAATGTTTGTCGCAATCATCATTATAATCATCAATGCAGCCTCTCACTGTTTAACATAGGCCTCAAGGGATGCCACAAAACATGGTCCACTAGATGAGCAATTGCATCCATCGAATTCCTGCAATCTGTCGTCACTCCATCTACTAAGGGCCACAATATATTTATCGTAGTAATACCGTTAAATTAATTTGTAACTTAAATTTCCGCCAACAAGCACTGGGGTAGCTATAAGTTGCAAAAAGACTATACGAATGTTTCGAAAGAAAATGGAGGGAACATTTTTAGGGGAACAGTTGATGAGTTTGACCGATGCAGCAAGGAATATGAAGAATCCCTGAGATTAATTGCTGCATTGCAGTAACAGTTAAGTGAGACTGGTGAGCAGATTGCGCAATTAAAACAATACATAGATGAGTTGAAAGCGTCCCAAACTCAAAGCCTGTACAATGAGCTATCCTGACACTATGCAGACTGATATATACGACGGCCCCAACCATTACATCAGATTTGATAGACCATAAATCCTCGCGAACGAACACCGATTCCTACGAAGGATGATACGTGAGGCTATTGAAATTAAAAAAACATCCTAATTTCAATAGAGAAGGAGGCTGGGTACTACCACCTGCTTGGGACCCTATAATAAATAAAATTAAAACTAAACCCAAATATACCACTGCAAGATTTCAAGACACAGTCAGTTCATTTTCCATAGATCGGACCATAAACAATAATTAAAAAAGCAGAAGGTACTCCGGGTTTAACAATGACATCAGGATGTCAGTCATCTCAGCTCAGCTTTTACAACAAAATTCCAAAAAAATTTACAAAATTTGACCTGCACAAAGTTCAAACACTTTATTAAATTAAGTTTGTATAAAAAGGGTTATTATTAATATTAACGAATTTATGGACAATAATAACCCCTGGGAAGAGTGATCGCTACCAAGCTATTTCTAATTTGTTTTGTGTTGTTAATTGTAACATACATAATTGTAAGCTGTTATTTAAAAAAAATAGTTCCTCTGGGTTTCTTGCTGGTTGTTCCCGGGACAGAGATTTTTCAGAACCAGTGGTCAATTGAAAAAGTAACTTACAATAAGTATTATTTATAATCTAGTAAAAGTAGGAAGTAAAAGTTTCTGTTTCTGTTTCTGCATATGACCAGTGGTAGGGCTAAAGTAATTAATTTAATGTTTGTAATAAATAAAAAATTGTTATTTTCGTATTCAAAATTTTTATCCACTAGCAGATTCAATAGGCTGATAAGTTTAGACAGGCGTAGCCGTTCGTCGCAAGGCAAGGTTAATACGAATACAGTGGCGAATCTTCCATAAGAGTCGAAAAGCCGGGCTTGCCTTATTAAAACTGAATCAATCAATAATATCAACTAATAAAATAACTCATAAACTGTTTCAAATTATTTCAATTTTCCCGCGCACTCCACTGTTCGACACATGTCGATTGTCGACCGATGACCCGATTGCATTAGCGACACGTTTATACAAAGGTACTCTGTGGTGATACCACTGCTGTCATAAAAAGTGAGTTTTAATAGAGCGATTAGTTGTCTCCTTCGCTCGCGTTGGCTTTTTACGGGGCTTTCGAGAAGACGATCGCTCTCTTTCTAACCTATGGCAAAATATTCTAAATTATTAGTTAAATTTAACATGAGTAAAATTTCAGGTACAGAAATGCATTTCTTTCATAGACCTCCTCACAGATTATCTCATAGGGAGGATATTTGTCATAGTTGCCACGCTTGGAAAGCGGATTGGCAACTGCAGATTTTTATTCAGCTGTTATCAGGATGATACTGTTGCTTATCTCCTGGTTTGTTCCCTCTGCACCTCGTACGATAACCACGGATATGGGGTATTCTTGCACCGCTACCACACGGTTTACTACTTTACTTAATTATAAATTCTAATTGGAAACGTCATAAAATATATTTGTATTAATACAAATCTTTGATTTACCTACGAAACTATCGCTAGAGCAAATCAAGACAACATCGCGAAATTACAGACCAGTATAACAAGAGGCGGATCGGACCGAACCGGATTACGACTGTAATTAATCAAAAGCATGCCTTCGTGCCCCCTTTCACCACCCCTTTCCACCCTCAACGGCGCTTTATTTTTACAACGAACGAAGAAAACCTCCATTTCATTAGAGGGGTACAAAGGAGTTTTCGAGCAAAATAACTCGGTAATCTAGTTACGGAAAATGTTTAATGGACACAATTGCTCCTTTTATATTTCTAACAGAGCTATGAGAAAACTAAACATTACATAAACTGATATATTCATATGGCTCACATATTATAAGGACGTATATTGGCAATTAATTATGACGGAGTACCACAAGGTTCCATATTAGACCCCTACTGTATATTGTCTACTGGAGCGCCACGCTGCAGCTGTATTATGGATGCAGCACAAATTCGATCACGCTCTCAGATAATATCAGTGTAGAATAGGACGCATTCTATTATACCTTCTAACTAGTAATGAGGTATTCCATTTAAATCCTCAAGTATGACTACGCATCCGTATTTTATTTCATTTTTAGTTTATTTTATGCGGTGTCTGTGGACCACAGCATCCGCTTACCATTAACTGGGACTATGTTCTAGTTTAAGAAAATATCGGGTTTGCTTATTTGTCTTATGTTACTAAGATGTCATTTCAAAATAGCATATTCCTGAGGGACATGCCGTTTGTTACTGCAATCTAGTAAAGCAATCGGCTGATTTGCTATTTAAATTATGTCTTCTATGGTATAAATATGTATTGTGACTTATTATCTTTCATGTTTTTGTCATCAGTCAACTAATTTATAGTATATACACATGTACTGTGCTACATTTATATTACAAAAATATAAACAAAGATCGTTTTTATTATTTGTTTAAGTACGAGTATAGTTAATACAAATCTGTAAATATGAGAAACAAGCATATTAAGTTAGAAATACCAGTTAAGCGACTCTAAAGAGCCAGTAAGTCCTTCATTTTTTTATAGGATAGGGTGACAAACGAGCACACAGTCCACCTGATGGTAAGTGGTTGCTGTGGCTCATAGATATCTACATCTATCCTCGATTACGAATCAAAATGCAGATGCGTTGTCACCCGTGAGAACTATGAGTTTTGTTTAATAAAATAAAATAGATAATTTATTAAACTTTTGTTTAATAAACTAAAATAGTTAGTTAATAAACTAAAATAGTTAGTTGATAAACTAAAAAAGCTGTATAAAATGTTTATTATAATATTAAAAAATACATCACTATAATAACCGCTGGGAGTGACGTGATTACTTGCATGCTGTTACTAATGTATAATTTAATACAACAACATAGTAACTTTTTTTTAATCAATAAGAGTCTATTAGTATTTTCAGTGGTTCTTCTCACGACAAAGATTTTTTTTCTAAACCAGTGGTAAAGCAAACATACTTTATTGCTACTGACTTTCAATTAGCATTACTTGTAATCTACGTTGAATAAATATTATTTTATTCTGTTGAAACGTTTTTAATATAACGTTTTACGATCTATTCTCTCTGTTCTGGGACATCATAAAATAGTAAAGTAAGTTTATTGTTTAAAGGATAGTTGTTGATTTTTATACAAATTAATTAAACCCATTAAAATAAATACAATACAATCTACTATTCTTAATCATAGCTCACACTTGATTCCTTCTCTTTCATACGTATCTAAAAGTAGGTAATAAATTTGTGCAATGTTCCTCCTTCACCTAGCCGTGGAATACACGATGTCTTACGAAATATTTTTAGAGTAAAATAAAATAGCCTACATGCTTTCCGCAGCAGAGAAAGTTATGCAGTGAACATAATTATCAGATATGCTTTCCTCCCCTCCGAGAAGACAATAATTACCAAAAATTCAATGCTTAAAATTGCGCTTAATAAAATAAAAGTATTTTTAAATTAAAAGCAAGCCCATTAAGCTGGCTTTTAAATTTTTATTTGATTTTTACTGAAAAGATAGCGAAAAGAAGACTAAAAATCAAATAGCGCAATTAATAACTTTAGTGTTTACCAACCACCGGCAATCAAATGCTACAGAAAGATAGCTCAGTACTATGAAATTTAAAGCGACCCCACTAACCTGGCCTAATTTTGTATTAGACTGTTATTAAAAAGTAAAATGCAAATAATCCAAGCCAAAGTTAATGTAAAGTAAAGTTACAGCTTGTATACGTCCCACTGCTGGGCACAGGCCTCCCCTCACTTCTGAGAGGGTTTTAGAGCAAGGAAGTGTCTACTCCAATGCGTGTTGGCGTAATTCACAATTTTTTTTCATTTCACAGACTTAGGTTTCCTCACGATGTTTTTCTTCACCGCCGAGCATGTAGTAAATCAGTACTTAAAAATACAATTAACAATTCCATTGCTGCCGGCGGGGATCGAACCCAGTGCTCGCGCACTGTGAAATTTACTACGAGCGCTAAGCTCGTGAGCTATTACGGCTCTATACAAGCCAAATTAATTCATATTTGCACACACAGGCAAACAGATATCCAGAAAAATGCATGTATGCATCCAACGTTCGTTTTACAGTGGTATAAAGAGAAGCACTAAAGATAGCACACGCTAAGCGTCGTTACGACCGTCCGTCACACCGAAGCGTAATTGGACGAAAGTTACCGACGCGAACGTTCCGCTGCAGCCATAAAGATAGCGATAGCAACCAGTCGCTAGCTATTGATAGTTTTACCGTCTCAAATAATCTTTCGTATGAAAGTGTAAGGTACTCATATGCACGTCGACAAACATTACCTATGTATAAATCACAAACGTAGTTAGGAATTTTGGAATATTTTAAGTCAGATAAAGCATAAACCAATTATCACAGTCAAGCCAGTCCACAACTGGACAGCTTTCCCTTACATTCATAAATTATAATCTTGTTTGTAACTTTAAACTATACCCAAACATTATGAAAATGATAAAAATATTAATAATTAAAATAGAATAATTAATATTCCTTTTTAACTATATACATTTATATTTTAAAGCAAATTTGTATTGTAGAGTTGGGAACGGACGCCCTATACAAAGGTTTATGGACCAAATTGGCAAAACATTGAAAATGGGCCGGATTAGGAGTACCCTTAACCGACAAGCGTGTATGCGGTAGATATATGGATGTAAAGGAGACGAGACAGGTGTCAGGATCGTGCTAAATGAAAGTCCGTAGTTTCTGCCTACCATCTGGGTGACAGGCGTGTGTTTATGTTATGTTTTGTTCACATTTTTAAAATATTAAACCAATCCAATCCAATCCAAAATACTAAAAATCTTTTGGAAAATAAAAATAAATCACAAAACATATCTAAACCAATGCGCACGCTTTGTTAACCACAGATTAATATACTCGTAGATTATATAGTTATTATTAAATTGTCTTCGTTGGTCTGGTGGTCGACTACAATTGACAAACGAGCTCAAAGTCCACCTAATGGTAAGTGGTTGCTCATTTATGCCAACGATAGTTACGTGGACCTCAGCCAAATCATTTTTAATATTATAATATGATAGATTTCCTTAACGTAACGCCTGATTCTAATAATTGTCACGTGTTAAGAACCAAATTTAACTTAATAGAGCCACACTGCAACTATGGTTGTAGCATGAATGTGTCGGCTCGACCGGGGAAGGACCACGCTCTCACAGAACACCAGCGTAAAATAGCTGCTTAATGCTGCTGTGTTTCGTATGGTGAGTGTAGAGAACCCGAGACCCGTTTTGCTGAAATCGAGGCATTCCATCTTAGTCCTCAAGGGTGATAACGTATCTGCATTTTGATATGTAAGCGAGGTTAAATGTAGATGTGTATGGGCCACAGCATCCACTTACCAGCAGGTGGACTGTGTGCTCGTCTACTACCCTTTCGCTGTTAAATAAAATCCACCTCAAATAGTCCATAAAAACTGATGAACGTCGACTTTCCCCAATGTAAGGGAAAAAATACAGTATTTTATGCGTTTATAAACATTGACAGTCTAATAATTATTATTTTTTCTGTATCAGCTCGCAAAAGTCCGCTGGAAACAAGGATCTCTCTCGTTAAAGGGGGATTTACCTTTATAGATATGTTAAGCACTTTTGACACTGCTTCCAGTGGCCGGTCTGGTTATTTTACATTTGGCGTATACGAGATAGTTATATCACCATCTTTTTTCATAGAAAAAGGTGACAAACAAGCACACAGTCCAACTCATGATAAGTGGCCCATAGTTGACATTTATCCTCGAAGAAGAATCAAAATGCAGATACGTTGTCACCCCTGTTTCCAGTAAAGAGGGACACCCACAGGACATAAGTGACACCACCACCATGCGGAAATTCATTCACCACATTGTTAATATAATTCGGTAGCTTGAACACTACCTAAGTTGCCGAAAGACAACTATTTATCGACGGGAGCAATACGGTGGATTTACGATTACGGCTTTAGTGTAAGCTGGTTTTAGCGACGGTCGTAACATTGGAAACACTGAAACTTTCCAGAAGGGAGATACGAGGCTTACCCAGCCTACCTGCAAACTAAATATTTTATGTAATACCGAGGCCGCTCTTTAATTAGTTACCGCGTATATTTTTTTATATGTCAATGTTTTCGTTTTATATTTGGCATAATATTTGGCTATTATTTTCAATAGTTCATTACGTCATATCAAAAGTTCACAGATGGACGAATGGATAAGCCTTCCCCATAGATTTCCTCATATTCCGGATTTAGCACTAGAGCAAGCGCAGTTCTTAGCACTTTGAGTTGTTATTTGTTCTACCGTCCACTTCAATCAACAATACCAACTAGATGTCGGGTCGGCGCAAGAAATCCATCTCAGTAAATAAGAGCGCACATGAGACGTGAGCTCTTGCACGTGAGAGTGTAGCTCGCAAGGCAATAACGGGAAAAAGAACTTTATTTTTTATAACTTAAGGTTGATTTCACACTAAATGTTATTTAATATATGTCTTTTCACAGTTTATATTCATGCGGACAGTATTTAGCTATGATTTTGTACGTGACCCGTTATCTAGTTGGTATTGTTGATCGAAGACCGTCCACCTTCTGTTTCGCAGGAACGTTGTGCTCTGTCATCTCTTACAATGCTCACGGGAAAATATTGGGTATATTATACAACGACATAATTTTATTGTTTTTCGAACACAATTTTTTTTCCATTTACAGGACACTAATAGCACAGACATATGATAATATTCTTCAACTATTATTAATTATCGATACATTTATTTATTTATTGGGTTGCTGGTTGCATAATTATATAGAAAAATATATTGATAATACCAGCATATATATCAACGATCAAGAATTAAAATGCAGTTGCGTAGTCACCCATAAGGACGAATGGAATGCTTAGTTCCCAGTAAAAATTGTCCCTGGTTCTGGCTACACTCACCATACAAAACACAGAAGCTTAAAGCTGCGTGAGAGCGTGGTCCTTCCCCGGTATAGCCGACGCATTCGTGCTACAAGCATAATATAGCTGCAGCGTGACTATATCGCGTTCACTTTTTACAGCCAGCACTGAAGTACCAATCAAACTACGAAACAACTACGAGTAATAACACAAACTCAAAGTTAATGTAAAGTAAAGTTACAGCTTGTATACGTCCACTGCTGGGCACAGGCCTCCCCTCACTTCTGAGAGGGTTTTAGAGCAAGGAAGTGTCTGCTCCAATGCGTGTTGGCGTAATTCACAATTTTTTTTCATTTCGCAGACTTAGGTTTCCTCACGATGTTTTTCTTCACCGCCGAGCATGTAGTAAATCAGTACTTAAAAATACAATTAACAATTCCATTGCTGCCGGCGGGGATCGAACCCAGTGCTCGCGCACTGTGAAATTTACTACGAGCGCTAAGCTCGTGAGCTATTACGGCTCTATACAAGCCAAATTAATTCATATTTGCACACACAGGCAAACAGATATCCAGAAAAATGCATGTATGCATCCAACGTTCGTTTTACAGTGGTATAAAGAGAAGCACTAAAGATAGCACACGCTAAGCGTCGTTACGACCGTCCGTCACACCGAAGCGTAATTGGACGAAAGTTACCGACGCGAACGTTCCGCTGCAGCCATAAAGATAGCGATAGCAACCAGTCGCTAGCTATTGATAGTTTTACCGTCTCAAATAATCTTTCGTATGAAAGTGTAAGGTACTCATATGCACGTCGACAAACATTACCTATGTATAAATCACAAACGTAGTTAGGAATTTTGGAATATTTTAAGTCAGATAAAGCATAAACCAATTATCACAGTCAAGCCAGTCCACAACTGGACAGCTTTCCCTTACATTCATAAATTATAATCTTGTTTGTAACTTTAAACTATACCCAAACATTATGAAAATGATAAAAATATTAATAATTAAAATAGAATAATTAATATTCCTTTTTAACTATATACATTTATATTTTAAAGCAAAGGAGACAATCAATTTTTCTATGGAGAATGGGCCCACTACAAATTTTAAAGATTATCAATGAAATGCAAGTCGATTTATTCCTTATAATCCATAGATTACGATAAAATTATTAGTTTTACTGCATCTAAACGGAGTCCTAAGAAATTAACAAATAAAATATGAATCTAACAATAACCTAAAAACAAACTGAAAGCGATTTTCTAGTAGTATTCATCGGTATTATAAGTTAAAATAGTGCACACTTGAATAATAGTACATATAAAACTAAGCTGTACGTATATTCAGCATTTATAAATATTTTAAAATCGATGTAAAACCTTTCACTAGTTCGGGCAAAACATAGTGCCTGTCTATGCACAAATGTCGTATCGATTCTAACTTTGACATGTATTGATTGGTTGTGAGTGTAATTCTAAATACCAAGATGGCTAAGGGATAATGTCTTGAATAATAGTACATATAAAACTAAGCTGTAGGCATATTCAGCATTTATAAATATTTTATAATCGATGTAAAACCTTTCACTAGTTCGGGCAAAACATAGTGCCTGTCTATGCACAAATGTCGTATGGATTCTAACTTTGACATGTATTGATTGGTTGTGAGTGTAATTCTAAATACCAAGATGGCTAAGGGATAATGTCTATTTATATTTATGATATTACCAACACACAGTAAGATACGTTTTAAACTGATTGTATTACAAAAAAGAAAATATAATGTAGGTAATTCTATTTATTATTGTAAATCATAATTTATTTAAGTATTCTATTAACAGTAGTAGGTACAGAAACAGAAACCTTTTATTCAATTTAGATTATAAATAATACTTATTGAAAGTCACTTTTTTAATTTACCACTGGTTCGGAAAAAAACCTCTGACTTGAAGAGAACCAGCAAAATACCCAGTGGGTCTTTTAAAAAAAAAGCCAGCTTACAATCATGTATGTCATAATTAACAACACAGAACAAATTAGAAATAGCTTGGTAGCGATCACCTTACCCACGGGTTATTGTCAGCCATAAATTCCTTTATACTATAATAACCCCTTTTATACAAACTTAATTTAATACATTTTTTGAACTTTGATGATTGACTGACATATATAGACAGCAGCGGGGTCAAGACATTATTTTAAAATGTTTTGGTTGATTAGTAAGTAGTATACATCATAATACAATGACTAGGAATTAACATGCCTTATCTATGTTATTACACAATGATAAATAGTGAGGAAGTAAGATGTTTTAAACTGTTTGTGTAAGGATTACAAAAACACAGGCTTAACTTAAATGTATTTATTACTAGCGATGCGCCTCAGCTGTGCACTGGTGATTAATGGATCTCGACAACAGTGCCATCTACCGAGTCCAAATGTAAATATAAACCATCTAGGGATCCATCCAAACACACACAAACATTTTCATTTAAATTGGTTGGAAGGTTTCATTATGTTTTGTCTATAACGGACATAGGTAGAAACATTTTAGTGTTAGATATATTTCTGAAGGTTTTTTGAAAATAACTTGATGGTAACATGTACATTTACGATATTGTAAGCAATCAGAAGGAATTTTCAATTATAAGATATATGATATAAGACTGTTGTCTTCAATATCCATACACTTTTTTTTTCTGCAAGCCTGCACAGCATACAGATTTATTCTAAGCGATCCACCTGAAAAGAAGTTAATGACAATTGTAAAGGTGTCTTAACTAAATAATAATTCTTATCAATATATTATTTTTTTCTATATTATATAGGAATTAAAAGGACATTTTTAATAATAAGAGATATGAGATAAGACTATGCCTTCAATGTCAATAAACAGTATTTACATATTTCTGTGAGCATTTTCTTATATCTGCCTTTTCATATGTTAAATAATAAAGAAATTATTATAAATTATACAGCATTAATCAGCTCCAGCTGATCAAATACAGAAGCAGTAATTATTGATTAACATCAATGATATTCAACCATGTAAAAGTTGTCTCACAATTTATTTTTACCGGTTTCATGTACTTACATAGTAGACAAAGATATTATTGTTATATTAAGTATATCTGATTCTAGATGACAAAATAATATTCCTTTCTGCACAGTGAACAACGCAGCTGTCTAAGCATAATAGAAACAACCATTACACTTTTTTTATGCAAACTATTATTATTAAACTTTATATTTGCTTCTAGTACAAATAATTACTACATTTTTTACACATAAATATATGTAACATTTATATTGCCTATCTACTGTGGCTGGTATAAATCCAGGATCTGTGTCTGGCTTAACAAAAAAGCCATTTAGTATTAAGCAACTTGCTGAATACATAAGGTACCTATTTGTACACAAATGCAGTTATATGAATTGCTCTTCAAAACCCTCTTTAAGTCCCTCGGCCCAAAGATTCTAATTTTCTTTTAACATTATAATAACTTCTTTTGTGCATTTATTCTATTTATTATTTAATTTAGATTTTACTAATAAAATAAACTTAATACTTGGTCACTTATAACAAACTAATAAGGTTCTAAGACCTGTTTATTATTTGTATTTGTTTGAGGTAAAATATACAAACTTAATAATAGATTTTCACAACCTAGCTATTCTATTATATTGTAAATTAATAAACTCTTATATTCTATTTGCGAATTTTACCACAAAAACAAAAAAGAGAAAAACATACGTACTTGTGTCAATTAATATTTGGCTAACCTTTCTGATAATTGATAATATCCATATTTTCTTAAACATTAGTTTAATAATGCTTGTAAATAAAAAACTCCATTTTGTTCTTACCATAATGATGCGACTCCAACTATGTTTTATGTCACCCGAGTGAATCGAGTGAATTTGTCCAACTCGATAATCGATAGAAAATAAATTTTACCGAGTTACCGAGTTAACTCGGCGCAATGTATAGATTCAGAGGGTGCTATATAGATATTAATTTACTTGTATATATTATAAGTCGCTGCGGGTGACATCACAAGTTGCATCCAAATTCAAACTTGCATCTGGCATGTTGTAAACAAACCTGAACTTAGTTTTATTTATGATATTGATTTATAGTTTTAATTTCATGTTGCCACATATTACTTATTTATAAAGGTACATATTTAAAAATGGTTTAACTAAAGTAATCGCTGATCTCAACTCTAGTGATAAACTTTTCTGTAAATAGTTGATTTACTCAAAAACTAGTGTACAACTAGAATGACATACATACATACTCGTACATACTCGTAAATTAACCCGAGTGGCTCGAGTCACAAAACTCTACTCGAATCGCATCTTTATCTTACGGCCAATGCAGTGTTTGTCTACAATTTAGTGATGAAATCGACTTACTAATTCGAGCAATTTATTGATATATTATGTAATAAATAAATTGATATTAGGTAATATGTATATAATGTTGTATCAATTTATGTTATATATGATATAAATTGATTATATATACTTTGGATAGTCAAACTATTAATAACATTAAAACTTACGTCATAACGTTAGAGTGATATTATTTTATGAACATGTCGATACGCATACCAAAAATAATTAAACCTATTAAGTGTAGTAATAATAATTGTGTTGTATGGAAGAACAATTATAAAAATAATTTGTGAAATATTGACACAGCTTCGTTCATCTAATTTGAATTGTTTAACTCGAGCTCAAAATCGAGCTCGATGAATTTCAACTCGAGTCGATTTTTTCCGAGTTATCACGGGACATCTCTAAGACAATAATTTTATAAATATTACATTACCTTAGCCAATGATCAGAACACGAATGTCAAAACAACTAATTTTTTTTCAGATTTCTTGTTTCCGTTTACATTTTCGAAAAATCTATAGACCATTTACTATTATAATTTGGTGTCTTTTTTTTGGTGTAAATACCATTAAACGTCGTTAATATTTCTAGTGGGCCCAAAAATGATTGTCCCCTTTGTATTGTAGAGTTGGGAACGGACGCCCTATACAAAGGTTTATGGACCAAATTGGCAAAACATTGAAAATGGGCCGGATTAGGAGTACCCTTAACCGACAAGCGTGTATGCGGTAGATATATGGATGTAAAGGAGACGAGACAGGTGTCAGGATCGTGCTAAATGAAAGTCCGTAGTTTCTGCCTACCATCTGGGTGACAGGCGTGTGTTTATGTTATGTTTTGTTCACATTTTTAAAATATTAAACCAATCCAATCCAATCCAAAATACTAAAAATCTTTTGGAAAATAAAAATAAATCACAAAACATATCTAAACCAATGCGCACGCTTTGTTAACCACAGATTAATATACTCGTAGATTATATAGTTATTATTAAATTGTCTTCGTTGGTCTGGTGGTCGACTACAATTGACAAACGAGCTCAAAGTCCACCTAATGGTAAGTGGTTGCTCATTTATGCCAACGATAGTTACGTGGACCTCAGCCAAATCATTTTTAATATTATAATATGATAGATTTCCTTAACGTAACGCCTGATTCTAATAATTGTCACGTGTTAAGAACCAAATTTAACTTAATAGAGCCACACTGCAACTATGGTTGTAGCATGAATGTGTCGGCTCGACCGGGGAAGGACCACGCTCTCACAGAACACCAGCGTAAAATAGCTGCTTAATGCTGCTGTGTTTCGTATGGTGAGTGTAGAGAACCCGAGACCCGTTTTGCTGAAATCGAGGCATTCCATCTTAGTCCTCAAGGGTGATAACGTATCTGCATTTTGATATGTAAGCGAGGTTAAATGTAGATGTGTATGGGCCACAGCATCCACTTACCAGCAGGTGGACTGTGTGCTCGTCTACTACCCTTTCGCTGTTAAATAAAATCCACCTCAAATAGTCCATAAAAACTGATGAACGTCGACTTTCCCCAATGTAAGGGAAAAAATACAGTATTTTATGCGTTTATAAACATTGACAGTCTAATAATTATTATTTTTTCTGTATCAGCTCGCAAAAGTCCGCTGGAAACAAGGATCTCTCTCGTTAAAGGGGGATTTACCTTTATAGATATGTTAAGCACTTTTGACACTGCTTCCAGTGGCCGGTCTGGTTATTTTACATTTGGCGTATACGAGATAGTTATATCACCATCTTTTTTCATAGAAAAAGGTGACAAACAAGCACACAGTCCAACTCATGATAAGTGGCCCATAGTTGACATTTATCCTCGAAGAAGAATCAAAATGCAGATACGTTGTCACCCCTGTTTCCAGTAAAGAGGGACACCCACAGGACATAAGTGACACCACCACCATGCGGAAATTCATTCACCACATTGTTAATATAATTCGGTAGCTTGAACACTACCTAAGTTGCCGAAAGACAACTATTTATCGACGGGAGCAATACGGTGGATTTACGATTACGGCTTTAGTGTAAGCTGGTTTTAGCGACGGTCGTAACATTGGAAACACTGAAACTTTCCAGAAGGGAGATACGAGGCTTACCCAGCCTACCTGCAAACTAAATATTTTATGTAATACCGAGGCCGCTCTTTAATTAGTTACCGCGTATATTTTTTTATATGTCAATGTTTTCGTTTTATATTTGGCATAATATTTGGCTATTATTTTCAATAGTTCATTACGTCATATCAAAAGTTCACAGATGGACGAATGGATAAGCCTTCCCCATAGATTTCCTCATATTCCGGATTTAGCACTAGAGCAAGCGCAGTTCTTAGCACTTTGAGTTGTTATTTGTTCTACCGTCCACTTCAATCAACAATACCAACTAGATGTCGGGTCGGCGCAAGAAATCCATCTCAGTAAATAAGAGCGCACATGAGACGTGAGCTCTTGCACGTGAGAGTGTAGCTCGCAAGGCAATAACGGGAAAAAGAACTTTATTTTTTATAACTTAAGGTTGATTTCACACTAAATGTTATTTAATATATGTCTTTTCACAGTTTATATTCATGCGGACAGTATTTAGCTATGATTTTGTACGTGACCCGTTATCTAGTTGGTATTGTTGATCGAAGACCGTCCACCTTCTGTTTCGCAGGAACGTTGTGCTCTGTCATCTCTTACAATGCTCACGGGAAAATATTGGGTATATTATACAACGACATAATTTTATTGTTTTTCGAACACAATTTTTTTTCCATTTACAGGACACTAATAGCACAGACATATGATAATATTCTTCAACTATTATTAATTATCGATACATTTATTTATTTATTGGGTTGCTGGTTGCATAATTATATAGAAAAATATATTGATAATACCAGCATATATATCAACGATCAAGAATTAAAATGCAGTTGCGTAGTCACCCATAAGGACGAATGGAATGCTTAGTTCCCAGTAAAAATTGTCCCTGGTTCTGGCTACACTCACCATACAAAACACAGAAGCTTAAAGCTGCGTGAGAGCGTGGTCCTTCCCCGGTATAGCCGACGCATTCGTGCTACAAGCATAATATAGCTGCAGCGTGACTATATCGCGTTCACTTTTTACAGCCAGCACTGAAGTACCAATCAAACTACGAAACAACTACGAGTAATAACACAAACTCAAAGTTAATGTAAAGTAAAGTTACAGCTTGTATACGTCCACTGCTGGGCACAGGCCTCCCCTCACTTCTGAGAGGGTTTTAGAGCAAGGAAGTGTCTGCTCCAATGCGTGTTGGCGTAATTCACAATTTTTTTTCATTTCGCAGACTTAGGTTTCCTCACGATGTTTTTCTTCACCGCCGAGCATGTAGTAAATCAGTACTTAAAAATACAATTAACAATTCCATTGCTGCCGGCGGGGATCGAACCCAGTGCTCGCGCACTGTGAAATTTACTACGAGCGCTAAGCTCGTGAGCTATTACGGCTCTATACAAGCCAAATTAATTCATATTTGCACACACAGGCAAACAGATATCCAGAAAAATGCATGTATGCATCCAACGTTCGTTTTACAGTGGTATAAAGAGAAGCACTAAAGATAGCACACGCTAAGCGTCGTTACGACCGTCCGTCACACCGAAGCGTAATTGGACGAAAGTTACCGACGCGAACGTTCCGCTGCAGCCATAAAGATAGCGATAGCAACCAGTCGCTAGCTATTGATAGTTTTACCGTCTCAAATAATCTTTCGTATGAAAGTGTAAGGTACTCATATGCACGTCGACAAACATTACCTATGTATAAATCACAAACGTAGTTAGGAATTTTGGAATATTTTAAGTCAGATAAAGCATAAACCAATTATCACAGTCAAGCCAGTCCACAACTGGACAGCTTTCCCTTACATTCATAAATTATAATCTTGTTTGTAACTTTAAACTATACCCAAACATTATGAAAATGATAAAAATATTAATAATTAAAATAGAATAATTAATATTCCTTTTTAACTATATACATTTATATTTTAAAGCAAAGGAGACAATCAATTTTTCTATGGAGAATGGGCCCACTACAAATTTTAAAGATTATCAATGAAATGCAAGTCGATTTATTCCTTATAATCCATAGATTACGATAAAATTATTAGTTTTACTGCATCTAAACGGAGTCCTAAGAAATTAACAAATAAAATATGAATCTAACAATAACCTAAAAACAAACTGAAAGCGATTTTCTAGTAGTATTCATCGGTATTATAAGTTAAAATAGTGCACACTTGAATAATAGTACATATAAAACTAAGCTGTACGTATATTCAGCATTTATAAATATTTTAAAATCGATGTAAAACCTTTCACTAGTTCGGGCAAAACATAGTGCCTGTCTATGCACAAATGTCGTATCGATTCTAACTTTGACATGTATTGATTGGTTGTGAGTGTAATTCTAAATACCAAGATGGCTAAGGGATAATGTCTTGAATAATAGTACATATAAAACTAAGCTGTAGGCATATTCAGCATTTATAAATATTTTATAATCGATGTAAAACCTTTCACTAGTTCGGGCAAAACATAGTGCCTGTCTATGCACAAATGTCGTATGGATTCTAACTTTGACATGTATTGATTGGTTGTGAGTGTAATTCTAAATACCAAGATGGCTAAGGGATAATGTCTATTTATATTTATGATATTACCAACACACAGTAAGATACGTTTTAAACTGATTGTATTACAAAAAAGAAAATATAATGTAGGTAATTCTATTTATTATTGTAAATCATAATTTATTTAAGTATTCTATTAACAGTAGTAGGTACAGAAACAGAAACCTTTTATTCAATTTAGATTATAAATAATACTTATTGAAAGTCACTTTTTTAATTTACCACTGGTTCGGAAAAAAACCTCTGACTTGAAGAGAACCAGCAAAATACCCAGTGGGTCTTTTAAAAAAAAAGCCAGCTTACAATCATGTATGTCATAATTAACAACACAGAACAAATTAGAAATAGCTTGGTAGCGATCACCTTACCCACGGGTTATTGTCAGCCATAAATTCCTTTATACTATAATAACCCCTTTTATACAAACTTAATTTAATACATTTTTTGAACTTTGATGATTGACTGACATATATAGACAGCAGCGGGGTCAAGACATTATTTTAAAATGTTTTGGTTGATTAGTAAGTAGTATACATCATAATACAATGACTAGGAATTAACATGCCTTATCTATGTTATTACACAATGATAAATAGTGAGGAAGTAAGATGTTTTAAACTGTTTGTGTAAGGATTACAAAAACACAGGCTTAACTTAAATGTATTTATTACTAGCGATGCGCCTCAGCTGTGCACTGGTGATTAATGGATCTCGACAACAGTGCCATCTACCGAGTCCAAATGTAAATATAAACCATCTAGGGATCCATCCAAACACACACAAACATTTTCATTTAAATTGGTTGGAAGGTTTCATTATGTTTTGTCTATAACGGACATAGGTAGAAACATTTTAGTGTTAGATATATTTCTGAAGGTTTTTTGAAAATAACTTGATGGTAACATGTACATTTACGATATTGTAAGCAATCAGAAGGAATTTTCAATTATAAGATATATGATATAAGACTGTTGTCTTCAATATCCATACACTTTTTTTTTCTGCAAGCCTGCACAGCATACAGATTTATTCTAAGCGATCCACCTGAAAAGAAGTTAATGACAATTGTAAAGGTGTCTTAACTAAATAATAATTCTTATCAATATATTATTTTTTTCTATATTATATAGGAATTAAAAGGACATTTTTAATAATAAGAGATATGAGATAAGACTATGCCTTCAATGTCAATAAACAGTATTTACATATTTCTGTGAGCATTTTCTTATATCTGCCTTTTCATATGTTAAATAATAAAGAAATTATTATAAATTATACAGCATTAATCAGCTCCAGCTGATCAAATACAGAAGCAGTAATTATTGATTAACATCAATGATATTCAACCATGTAAAAGTTGTCTCACAATTTATTTTTACCGGTTTCATGTACTTACATAGTAGACAAAGATATTATTGTTATATTAAGTATATCTGATTCTAGATGACAAAATAATATTCCTTTCTGCACAGTGAACAACGCAGCTGTCTAAGCATAATAGAAACAACCATTACACTTTTTTTATGCAAACTATTATTATTAAACTTTATATTTGCTTCTAGTACAAATAATTACTACATTTTTTACACATAAATATATGTAACATTTATATTGCCTATCTACTGTGGCTGGTATAAATCCAGGATCTGTGTCTGGCTTAACAAAAAAGCCATTTAGTATTAAGCAACTTGCTGAATACATAAGGTACCTATTTGTACACAAATGCAGTTATATGAATTGCTCTTCAAAACCCTCTTTAAGTCCCTCGGCCCAAAGATTCTAATTTTCTTTTAACATTATAATAACTTCTTTTGTGCATTTATTCTATTTATTATTTAATTTAGATTTTACTAATAAAATAAACTTAATACTTGGTCACTTATAACAAACTAATAAGGTTCTAAGACCTGTTTATTATTTGTATTTGTTTGAGGTAAAATATACAAACTTAATAATAGATTTTCACAACCTAGCTATTCTATTATATTGTAAATTAATAAACTCTTATATTCTATTTGCGAATTTTACCACAAAAACAAAAAAGAGAAAAACATACGTACTTGTGTCAATTAATATTTGGCTAACCTTTCTGATAATTGATAATATCCATATTTTCTTAAACATTAGTTTAATAATGCTTGTAAATAAAAAACTCCATTTTGTTCTTACCATAATGATGCGACTCCAACTATGTTTTATGTCACCCGAGTGAATCGAGTGAATTTGTCCAACTCGATAATCGATAGAAAATAAATTTTACCGAGTTACCGAGTTAACTCGGCGCAATGTATAGATTCAGAGGGTGCTATATAGATATTAATTTACTTGTATATATTATAAGTCGCTGCGGGTGACATCACAAGTTGCATCCAAATTCAAACTTGCATCTGCATGTTGTAAACAAACCTGAACTTAGTTTTATTTATGATATTGATTTATAGTTTTAATTTCATGTTGCCACATATTACTTATTTATAAAGGTACATATTTAAAAATGGTTTAACTAAAGTAATCGCTGATCTCAACTCTAGTGATAAACTTTTCTGTAAATAGTTGATTTACTCAAAAACTAGTGTACAACTAGAATGACATACATACATACTCGTACATACTCGTAAATTAACCCGAGTGGCTCGAGTCACAAAACTCTACTCGAATCGCATCTTTATCTTACGGCCAATGCAGTGTTTGTCTACAATTTAGTGATGAAATCGACTTACTAATTCGAGCAATTTATTGATATATTATGTAATAAATAAATTGATATTAGGTAATATGTATATAATGTTGTATCAATTTATGTTATATATGATATAAATTGATTATATATACTTTGGATAGTCAAACTATTAATAACATTAAAACTTACGTCATAACGTTAGAGTGATATTATTTTATGAACATGTCGATACGCATACCAAAAATAATTAAACCTATTAAGTGTAGTAATAATAATTGTGTTGTATGGAAGAACAATTATAAAAATAATTTGTGAAATATTGACACAGCTTCGTTCATCTAATTTGAATTGTTTAACTCGAGCTCAAAATCGAGCTCGATGAATTTCAACTCGAGTCGATTTTTTCCGAGTTATCACGGGACATCTCTAAGACAATAATTTTATAAATATTACATTACCTTACCCAATGATCAGAACACGAATGTCAAAACAACTAATTTTTTTTCAGATTTCTTGTTTCCGTTTACATTTTCGAAAAATCTATAGACCATTTACTATTATAATTTGGTGTCTTTTTTTTGGTGTAAATACCATTAAACGTCGTTAATATTTCTAGTGGGCCCAAAAATGATTGTCCCCTTTGTATTGTAGAGTTGGGAACGGACGCCCTATACAAAGGTTTATGGACCAAATTGGCAAAACATTGAAAATGGGCCGGATTAGGAGTACCCTTAACCGACAAGCGTGTATGCGGTAGATATATGGATGTAAAGGAGACGAGACAGGTGTCAGGATCGTGCTAAATGAAAGTCCGTAGTTTCTGCCTACCATCTGGGTGACAGGCGTGTGTTTATGTTATGTTTTGTTCACATTTTTAAAATATTAAACCAATCCAATCCAATCCAAAATACTAAAAATCTTTTGGAAAATAAAAATAAATCACAAAACATATCTAAACCAATGCGCACGCTTTGTTAACCACAGATTAATATACTCGTAGATTATATAGTTATTATTAAATTGTCTTCGTTGGTCTGGTGGTCGACTACAATTGACAAACGAGCTCAAAGTCCACCTAATGGTAAGTGGTTGCTCATTTATGCCAACGATAGTTACGTGGACCTCAGCCAAATCATTTTTAATATTATAATATGATAGATTTCCTTAACGTAACGCCTGATTCTAATAATTGTCACGTGTTAAGAACCAAATTTAACTTAATAGAGCCACACTGCAACTATGGTTGTAGCATGAATGTGTCGGCTCGACCGGGGAAGGACCACGCTCTCACAGAACACCAGCGTAAAATAGCTGCTTAATGCTGCTGTGTTTCGTATGGTGAGTGTAGAGAACCCGAGACCCGTTTTGCTGAAATCGAGGCATTCCATCTTAGTCCTCAAGGGTGATAACGTATCTGCATTTTGATATGTAAGCGAGGTTAAATGTAGATGTGTATGGGCCACAGCATCCACTTACCAGCAGGTGGACTGTGTGCTCGTCTACTACCCTTTCGCTGTTAAATAAAATCCACCTCAAATAGTCCATAAAAACTGATGAACGTCGACTTTCCCCAATGTAAGGGAAAAAATACAGTATTTTATGCGTTTATAAACATTGACAGTCTAATAATTATTATTTTTTCTGTATCAGCTCGCAAAAGTCCGCTGGAAACAAGGATCTCTCTCGTTAAAGGGGGATTTACCTTTATAGATATGTTAAGCACTTTTGACACTGCTTCCAGTGGCCGGTCTGGTTATTTTACATTTGGCGTATACGAGATAGTTATATCACCATCTTTTTTCATAGAAAAAGGTGACAAACAAGCACACAGTCCAACTCATGATAAGTGGCCCATAGTTGACATTTATCCTCGAAGAAGAATCAAAATGCAGATACGTTGTCACCCCTGTTTCCAGTAAAGAGGGACACCCACAGGACATAAGTGACACCACCACCATGCGGAAATTCATTCACCACATTGTTAATATAATTCGGTAGCTTGAACACTACCTAAGTTGCCGAAAGACAACTATTTATCGACGGGAGCAATACGGTGGATTTACGATTACGGCTTTAGTGTAAGCTGGTTTTAGCGACGGTCGTAACATTGGAAACACTGAAACTTTCCAGAAGGGAGATACGAGGCTTACCCAGCCTACCTGCAAACTAAATATTTTATGTAATACCGAGGCCGCTCTTTAATTAGTTACCGCGTATATTTTTTTATATGTCAATGTTTTCGTTTTATATTTGGCATAATATTTGGCTATTATTTTCAATAGTTCATTACGTCATATCAAAAGTTCACAGATGGACGAATGGATAAGCCTTCCCCATAGATTTCCTCATATTCCGGATTTAGCACTAGAGCAAGCGCAGTTCTTAGCACTTTGAGTTGTTATTTGTTCTACCGTCCACTTCAATCAACAATACCAACTAGATGTCGGGTCGGCGCAAGAAATCCATCTCAGTAAATAAGAGCGCACATGAGACGTGAGCTCTTGCACGTGAGAGTGTAGCTCGCAAGGCAATAACGGGAAAAAGAACTTTATTTTTTATAACTTAAGGTTGATTTCACACTAAATGTTATTTAATATATGTCTTTTCACAGTTTATATTCATGCGGACAGTATTTAGCTATGATTTTGTACGTGACCCGTTATCTAGTTGGTATTGTTGATCGAAGACCGTCCACCTTCTGTTTCGCAGGAACGTTGTGCTCTGTCATCTCTTACAATGCTCACGGGAAAATATTGGGTATATTATACAACGACATAATTTTATTGTTTTTCGAACACAATTTTTTTTCCATTTACAGGACACTAATAGCACAGACATATGATAATATTCTTCAACTATTATTAATTATCGATACATTTATTTATTTATTGGGTTGCTGGTTGCATAATTATATAGAAAAATATATTGATAATACCAGCATATATATCAACGATCAAGAATTAAAATGCAGTTGCGTAGTCACCCATAAGGACGAATGGAATGCTTAGTTCCCAGTAAAAATTGTCCCTGGTTCTGGCTACACTCACCATACAAAACACAGAAGCTTAAAGCTGCGTGAGAGCGTGGTCCTTCCCCGGTATAGCCGACGCATTCGTGCTACAAGCATAATATAGCTGCAGCGTGACTATATCGCGTTCACTTTTTACAGCCAGCACTGAAGTACCAATCAAACTACGAAACAACTACGAGTAATAACACAAACTCAAAGTTAATGTAAAGTAAAGTTACAGCTTGTATACGTCCACTGCTGGGCACAGGCCTCCCCTCACTTCTGAGAGGGTTTTAGAGCAAGGAAGTGTCTGCTCCAATGCGTGTTGGCGTAATTCACAATTTTTTTTCATTTCGCAGACTTAGGTTTCCTCACGATGTTTTTCTTCACCGCCGAGCATGTAGTAAATCAGTACTTAAAAATACAATTAACAATTCCATTGCTGCCGGCGGGGATCGAACCCAGTGCTCGCGCACTGTGAAATTTACTACGAGCGCTAAGCTCGTGAGCTATTACGGCTCTATACAAGCCAAATTAATTCATATTTGCACACACAGGCAAACAGATATCCAGAAAAATGCATGTATGCATCCAACGTTCGTTTTACAGTGGTATAAAGAGAAGCACTAAAGATAGCACACGCTAAGCGTCGTTACGACCGTCCGTCACACCGAAGCGTAATTGGACGAAAGTTACCGACGCGAACGTTCCGCTGCAGCCATAAAGATAGCGATAGCAACCAGTCGCTAG